>VSMD01010785.1:0-25579 GCA_008750895.1 Mirza zaza
TTTTTGAGACAGAGTCTCACTTTATTGCCCGGCTAGAGTGAGTGCCATGGCGTCAGCCTAGCTCACAGCAACCTCAAACTCCTGGGCTCAAGCAATCCTGCTGCCTCCGCCTCCCAAGTAGCTGGGACTACAGGCATGTGCCACCATGCCCGGCTAATTTTTTTTTCTATATATATTAGTTGGCCAATTAATTTCTTTCTATTTATAGTAGAGATGGGGTCTCGCTCTTGCTCAGGCTGGTCTTGAACTCCTGAGCTCAAAGGATCCGCCCACCTCGGCCTCCCAGAGAGCTAGGATTACAGGCTTGAGCCACCGTGCCCGGCCATGCAATTTTGACAGTGGTTTCTGGGTTAGAATGCTAGTGTATCTCAAGGGTGAGCAGTGGGCCACATAGCAGTCAAATGCCATATCTAGCAGTATAGCTGAGTCCAGCACAATTCTGTAGTGCAGAAAGAGTAACTGGGTGAGACAGCCAGGAAAACTGAGTTTTGGGGACCAGACCAGAAGATGCTAAGTGTTTGGGGGACACCTGTGGTAGACAATATGAGGTCAGTGATGACCAGCATTGAAAAAAAAAGAATATGGGAGCAAGAAGACTGTATTCCAGTGCTATGAGGTAGAGAAGGATATTATTGCCCTCAGTGGCCATGAGACACATAAAACAGAAAGAGATGCTGATCCTGATGTGGTACTTCTCGAGTCCAAGGATGCCCGAAGGGGTGAAGGGGCCTGTGTTGTAGCTATTCAGGTTGTACTTGGCCATTGAAAACTGATGAATAGTTTCTGTGTCCTAAAAACATATTGTGTATAATGAACATGGGAAGATTGTGTAGTAATTCTTCCTCTGACCTTCCTCTCGGCTGGCCCTCCTCTTTCCTGTGATCCAAAAAAAAAAAAAAAAACCCTGCCATTTCTATCATGAGCAATGCTCATCACTTTGAGAAAGATTTTCCAGACGCAATACTTCTGGTTCTAATCACCCATTTACTCAAGAATCTTCTTTAAACCTCATAAAAGGCTATTCTCATTATAATGACCCTGGGACAATGTAATTTGTTGCTGTATGGATATAAATATAGAGAAACATAGTGTAACTATGTACAGGAATAAAAAGAAACTTTAAAAACTGGGTCACTATTGGGAAAATGAAATTACTAACTATTATAGACTCCAACTATGCACCAGGTTCTTATATAGTATTATGTTATTTAGAATGACCTTGTGAGATATGCCTTTTTTTAAATTTTTATTTATTTATTTTTTTAGCGTATAATGGGGGTACAAGTGTTATGGTTACATATATTGCCCATGCCCCCCTCCCCCCTCAAGTAAGAGCTTCAAGCGTGTCCATCCCCCAGATGTTGCACATCTTACTCGTTGTGGTTGTATATACCCATCCCTTCCTCCCCCCTCCCACCCTCCTAGCACCCGATAAATGTTACTCCTATATGTCCACTTAGGTGTTGATCCGTTAATACCAATTTGCTGGTGAGTACATGTGGTGCTGGTTTTTCCATTCTTGAGATACTTCACTTAGTAGAATGGGTTCCATCTGTATCCAGGAATATACAAGAGGTGCTATATCACCATTGTTTCTTAAAGCTGAATAGTACTCCATGGTATACATATACCACATTTTATTAATCCACTCATGAATTGATGGGCACTTGGATTGTTTCCACAGCTTCTGCACAGCCAAAGAAACTGTCAAGAGAGATATGTCTTTTTATACACCTCTTTCTTTTTTTAAGAAGAAATGGAAACTCTGGGAAGTAATGTTATCTAAGATTTCATTTCTATTAAGCTGCAGAGCCAAGATCATTAGATTCCACAGCCCCTGCTCTTTCATGCTGATGTCCCATACCAGGTGACTGCCTCCACACACTGCTACATGCCAAGAATGTAGAAGAGGCGTGGAGGTGAAGAGAAGGATGTAAAGAAGTAGATCGCTGGAACTGCAATTTGTCCAGCACACACCAGGCTTACCCCAATCTCCATGACTGTTCTAGCATCCCCAACACTGTATAGAGACCCTTAGGACTTGGAGACCATAACTTTCTCTTAAAATGTGATTTCTGATACCTCACTGTGGAGAATGGTATGAGAAAGCATATGAAGCTCTGTCTCCAGTCAACCCTTAGGAATTCATGAGGAAATCATGGTTAAGAATTTTGAAAAATTGGTTCAAATGTACTTGTTATAAATACAGAGAAGGCTTCTACTGGAAGAAAAATAAAATTTATGCTCTAAATCCTGATTCATGATAAAAACAAATAAGCAAGCTTATAACAAGAGCTATTATCTTGGGAACATATTTAATATACTACAGAAATATAAACATATTTATATGAAATCAACTTGTAATTCTGTTAAAATTCCCATGAGATAGGTGGTACTATTATCCACCTTTTAAAGATACAGAAACTGAAGCAGAGAGAAGTGACTTTTCAAAAGTCACTCAGTGAGGAAATGGTAGAGCTGTGAAGCAGAGCCAAGGAGCTATTCCTAGTTGCACAGGTATATAGTGAAAATTCTCTATAGAGCCAATAGACTATGTGGCAAATAGTATACATATATGATATTTGTGTAGCAAATGGCACAAAGTTAAGTCATATAAAGAAAGCATAAAAAAACATGAAGTATAGAACAAGTTAACATAAAATTAACCATATCCTTTAGGATTATAAATGTAGATTATTGGAATTCCCTTATTTAAAAGTAGGGCTATCTATAGAGT
This sequence comes from Mirza zaza, assembly GCA_008750895.1. Lineage (NCBI taxonomy): Eukaryota > Metazoa > Chordata > Mammalia > Primates > Cheirogaleidae > Mirza > Mirza zaza. The sequence continues at coordinate 2,738 of VSMD01010785.1, forward strand.
TTTTTATTTGATATTTTTTATTTCAAAATTTTAATGAAGTACAAATGTTTCTGTTACATAGATACATATTATAATGCTTACATCAAAGCTTTTAGTGTGCCCATCACCCAAATAGTGATCGTTGTACCCGAAAGGTAGGTTTCTACCCATTCCTTTCTTTCCCCTTCCTCGCTTTTTGATTTCCAATGGCCCTTACATCTGTTTGTGCCCAGGTGTGCCCATCAGTTAGCTCCCAATTATTAGAGGCTGTATGTGGTGTTTGTTTTTCTATTCCTATGGGCAGCACCCTAGATAGTTTGGAGAAGTAAACAAGGACCTGAGCCTTGTGATTCACAACTTGAGTCCAAACTTACAGACTAAGAGGGAGGGGCTGATGGAAGTGTAATTGGCTCCATAAGGAAGACAAAAAAAATTTTTTTTTTTTCACAGTAGAATCATTTATTCATTCATGTGTGTATCTGTGGTCCTGGGATCCTAAAGTTTGCTTCATCACTGGTAAATAATTTACCAAGAGTCATGTCCATCAGGTTAGACATATTTTGTCTGAGAATGTGTTGTTCTTTTTTAATTTATTTCAGAATATTACAGGGGTACACATGTTTTGGTTACATAATTTGATTTGTACAGTCAGTCAAACTTATAAGGGCACTATCTGCCCTTCACCCATATAGTGTCCATATTAGTGTGCCTGTTATGTGTAAATTTACCTATCCCCTCCCATCCTCCCACCTACTTGATTTCTCATGAGTTTTCCTTCCATATGGACACATAACTCTTAATTGATTAGTTTCAATTTAGTATTAAGTACATGTGGTGTTTGTTTTTCCATTCTTGTGATACTTCACTTGGAAGAATGGTCTCTAGTACCATCCAAGTTGTTACAAAAATATACTAGATCATTATTTTTTCATGGCTGAGTAGTGCTGCATGGTATACACATGCCACATTTTATTAATCCACTTTTGTATTGATTGGCACTTTGATTGTTCACATATTTTTGCAGTCATGAATTGTGCTGCTATAAGTATTTGAGTACAAGTGTCTGGTTTATAAAATGTCTTCTTTTACCTTTGGATAAATACCTAGTAGTGGGATTGCTGGATCAAATGGTAGGTCTACTTTTAGTTCTTTGAAGTATCTCCATACTACTTCCCATAGAGCTTGTACTAGTTTGCAGTCCCACAATTGTATGAATGTTCCTTTCTCTCTGAATCCACACCAGTATCGGTTGTTTGAGGACTTTTTGATAAGATCCATTCACATTGGAGTTAGGTGGTATTTCATGGTGCTTTTATTTGCATTTCCCTAATAATTAGAGATGTTGAGCATATTTTCATGTGTTTTGGCCATTAGAATATCTTCAGTGGAAAAGTTTCTGTTCATGTCTTTTGCACACTTTTTTATGGGGTTTTTGATTTGTTTTCTTGCTGATTTACTTGAGTTCTTTGTACATTCTGGGTAGCAGCACTTTATTGGATGTACAGCATGTAAGTATATTCTCACATTTTCTAGGTTATCTGTTTGCTCAATTGATTATATCCTTGGCTGTGCAGAAGCTTTAAATTCGACCAGGTTCCATTTATTTATTTCTGTTGTTGCTGAGATTGCTTTTGGGGTCTTCTTCATAAGTTCATTGCCTAGGCTGATGTCTATAACAGCTTTTCCAATGTTTTCTCCTAGAATTCCTATGGTTCCATGCCTTAAGTTTAAGTCTTTTATCCATCATGAGTTCATTTTTGTGAGTGGTGAGAGGTGCTAATTCTGTTTCAGTCTTCTACATGTGACTATCTAATTTTCCCAGCACCATTTATTGAAGAGGAATTCTTTTGCCCAGTGTATGTTTTTATCTCTTTTGTCAAAGATCAGAAAGGATTTTAAGGATGGTTTCATATCTGGGTTCTCTGTTCTGATCCACAGATCTATCTCTCTGTTTTTGTGCCAGTTGACATGCTGTTTTGGTTAGAATATCCTAATCTTGAAGTCTGGTAAAGTGATGTCTCCCTATTTGTTCTTATTATGTAAGATTACGTTGGTTATTCGGCGTCTTTTCTGGTTCTATATGAGGCATAGAACTATTGTTTCTAGGTCTGTGAGAAATGAATTTGATATTTTAATGTGGATTGCATGAAATCTGTAGATCTATAGACATCACTTTGAGTGATCTATAGACATTTTAACAATGTTGATTATGCAGATCCAGGAACATATGTCTTTCCATCTGTTTACATCATCTGCAATTTCTTTCCTCAGTGTTTCATAGTCCTCTCTATAGAGATCTTCAGCTCCTTAGGTAAGTCTATTCCTAGAATATTATTTTCTTTGTTTCAGTTGTGAAAGGTATTGTATCTTTGATTTGATTCTCAGCTTAACTGGTGTTGGCATATACAAAAGCTAATTATTTGTGTACATTGATTTTGAAAACTGAGACTTTACTGAATTTATTTATCAATGCTGAGAGTTTCTTGGTTGAAACTTTAGAGTTTCTAGATATAATAGCATACTGTCAGCAAAGAGCAAGAGGTTGACCTCTTCATTCACCATTTAGATACACTTGATTTCCTTCTCTTGTGTGATTACTCAGACTAGGACTTCCAGCACCTTGTTGAACAGAAGTGGTAATAGTGAGCAACCTTGTCTCTTACCTCTTTTAGTGGGACACTTCCAATTATTCACTATGATGTTGGCTGTGGGTTTGTCATTTATGGTTTAATAATTTTGAGGTATGCCCCAACTATCCTTATTTTGTTAAGGGTTCTTATCATAAAAGTGTGCTTAATTTCATCAATTGCTTTTCCAGCACCTATTAAGTGGATCATATGGTCTTTGTTTTTGCTTCTATTTATGTGGTGAATTACATTGCTCTATTTGTGTATGTTGAATGATGCTTGCACCTCTGGTATTAAGCCCACTTGGTTGCAGTGAATTATTTTTTTCACAGGCAGCTAAATTTGGTTTGCTAAGATTTTGTAGAGAATTTTTGCATATATATTCATAAGGGATTTTGATCTGTTGTTTTCTTTTCTCGTTGTGTCCTTTCCTGGTTTTGCTATCAAGGTGATATTGGCTTCTATGAATAAGTTGAGGAAGATTCCTTACTTCTCATTATTATGGAATAATTTCTGAAGTATAGGTACCTGTTCTCTGTAGGTCAGGTACAATTCATCTGTGAAAATATATAATCTGGGACTTTTTTTGTTGGAAAATTTTTTATTGATTCTTCAATTCCAGTGCTTGATATTGGTCTGTTCAGGACCAATTGAGCCTCAGAAGGTTGTTTTTAGTAGTATTTCTTCCTAATTGAGCCTCAGGAGATTGTTTTTAGTAGTATTTTTTTTTTTTTTTTGTAATTCTCTTATGCATAAAGTTCCCAGGCCTGTAAGAATTGCTGACCAGAACTTTGTTTCTGTTGCACTGATGCATTACCTATTGAGTTTTCTCCTGAGAATGGCAGAATCTTCTTGCAGCCTTATAATATCTGTTTGTCCAGGATAGACAAGATAAGCAACACCCCATCACAAATTATGCCCAAGGACCCACAAACAGCCTACTCTCTACATCTCCCTGAGTACAAGACTGAAAAATTACCTATATTAACCCCTAGGTCATCGTACTACTAAAATTGCCACCAGTTTTGGATTAAGGGGTGTATGTAATATTGCGATTGCTTACTGCATTTGTGTGACATGCACTCTGCTCCCCCAAACATGTAATGATGCTCACTAGCTTCATGCAACATTCATTTCACCTCCAGATAAACCCCTGAGCCTGTTAATTGAGGCAGATTTGAGGCAGTGCATTCTTCCTATCCCTTACCCCTGCTTGATCCATCTTCCACAATAAATATGCTTTCTTTCTTGACAATTCTTGTTGTCTTAGTGTTGGTTTTCTGTGCAGCAAGCAACAGAGAATGCCCCTTGTGGGTTGACTAACAAAAAGTTTTACCTGGAAGTGTGAGAGAACTAAATTGACAGGTTGAAATGTTCATTCTTGCTATCATGTAGAGTTGTTACTTTAATGAAATATGAAATATTGGGAATTAGGCTTCATGGACAGAAAAATTAATTTGAGAACTTCCACTGTGGTCCAGGCAGATTGATGAAGCACTGCCAAAGAGTACTGGAATGAATTTATTAATGCTCCCTCTAGGGCTGGAACTAGGGAGAGGCCAGTGTGGTGCCTAGGACTCAGTATTTAAGGAGGGAGACACTCACTTTCTAGGTCTCAAGTGCTTCCTTTAATATTTTGCCCTAGGTGCTTGTAAGGAACTCACTGTTCACTACACAATCAAGATGTTACTACCAGTTAAGCAGAGAAAGAGTTAATTGTTTTCTTCACTCACTTGTTCCTTTCTATAGTTTAGCTAGAGGCAGGGCCAGGCACCAAGTCCCAGAGGTCACTCCCTTGGGTCCTTCCAGGAGCAATAAATGCCCTCAGGCTAATCCTGCCTTCTGTGCAGTAGGGAGTCTCCCATCTGTGGTTGAAGGGATGGACGAAAGTGTGTGAGCTGAGTTGCACAGGTAGCAAGTAGAAAACTTCTGGTGTACTTAAACACAAACATGTAAGAGTTACTATAGCCACCTAGATAGCAAGAAACAATTCCTGTGTCTGTGCTCTGGCCACATGTACAAGACATAAAGTAAGTAACTTTATTTTAGAGTGTACTTTTTAGACTACCCTTTTCTAATATTTTAATTCTCTGAATCTGAATTTCCCTCCTGGTTTCCTTCAGCAATTTCTCTCTGCCTTCAGCCTTCATGTGCACTTTCCCAGGAAAAATATCCACCTCTTTAACTTGCTCTCTGAGCCTTCCCCAGTGACATTCCGCAGCTGTGATTATTTAATTGTAGTATTCCCCTCACAGGAGCATACATGAACACCACCATTCAGGAATTCCCGAATGATGCAGGCATTGAAGAAGGTCTGTATTAAGAGAGTTCTCTAATCTTTTAACCCAAGGTAGGACTCCAGATCTGAGATGTTCCCAGGTAGGTGGTCTGGATAAGCAGAGCTCATGATGGGTGACAGGAGTTCTATGGATGCTTCTCAAGTCTCCCCTTCTGTGGATGGTTAGATCTTGACCTTGACCTCCTGGTTGCCTGTCTATGAAGTCTGGGCTCACACACTTAGTTTCTACCATTTTCAGAACTTGAGATGTCGTATCAGAGATGTTGTTTTGCCCCGTAAATTGATATTTGTAAGTAGGGGAAATGCATTGGTTCTTAAGTTTAAGCACTATTAGGGAAATGTTTTAGTATGAAGTGAAAAAGGAATACATACTACTCTACATACATCCCATTTTTTTGGTAAATGTAACTCCCTAATGTTTTTCATGCCAACTAATCTCACCAACCAATATTTCAAGTGACAGTAATAGATACCAGACTTCCCAACCTATTTTTGAAAATCAAAGGACAACTCCAGAGGCTTCATGAGTCTGGAGATAGTCCAACAGAAAACTAGGTTACTAGTTACCTAGGAGAACATACTGAGTGGGTACACTCCAACAAGTTTTGGGGATATGAATTAAATTGCTTTTAATGAAAGTCTAAAATTTTCAGCATTCCATTTAATAAAAAAGTGAACTTCATGACATTATTACCATATGTCTGAAAATATCAAAATAATACTATAATTTTTCCACATAATAGAAAAATAGAAACTATTGATAGGACAGAAATAAAACAAAATCACCCATTAGTTCCTTGCTAAGATATAATAATCATTACTATTGCAATGTTATATCTACTAAAGATCTTATCAATGCATATGTATCCATATACATTATTTCTATTGTTCAACAGTGACACTATGTGTAAGTGACTTTTCCAATTCTTTTTTAAATTTACCAATAAATAGCAAATATTAGATGATATTAATTTTGAAGTGAAAATAATTAATACTACCTTTTTGTATAAATCATTCTTTCTTGGTACAGAATAACAAGGTTTTCTTTGATAATAAAATAATTTCCTTTTCAATAAAGATCATTAATTTGTAGCCTATTTAAAAATGATGGCAGGTCTGGGTAGTTTATTTTTGTTTTCATTAGAGAGTATAGTATATACCATTGTACATTCCTCTTTCAGTGAAGAAATCCATTTAGCATGAGTGTGTCTGTTGCAAAAATCACCGGAAGTTAAGATTAGAGGAAAGTCACTACATTGTGTTTTCTAAACGAAAAAAAAAAATTTGTTTACTGATTTCATTCAAATTAAGTTCTTACGCACACACACAAGCATTAATGAATTATAAATTGACAAAGAAAGAAATCATTAAATTTATTTTAAGTAAGAAGAGTTTAAGTAAGAAGTGGTTGGTATATGTATCCAATTTTATCAGTGATTTATATTTTTGATAATTGCTCATTACTTATTTCTGATAATGTTTCTTTGAAGTAAGGAAGCTTTGATATTTTAATAAGGAAAAGTGTGAAAGAAGCATAATATTTTTAATAATCTGGGTGGACTTTAGAGTCTCATCCTGCATCTCAGGAAAAGTGCTCATCTTGTGCTTTCACTGTAGATCCACCAATTCTCAAATACCAGGATCCCTAACTGTAGGGGGAGTTCTGAATAATTTAATAAAATATTTCACTATTCAAATTCAAAACAAAAGTTATCTGTAAATGATGGATAAGAGTTTATTTTATAGATAAATGGAAAAACACCTAGATTGACACCATGGTTCATATACATTAAAACCCTATGTGCAAGATTTCTGTTTTAAAAGCTTTTGAATTAATTTTTCCATTTCATGCACATGTTTATTTCTGTGTACACATAGTAGGTGTTCAATAGATGCTTAAGTAATCAATTCAAAAGTTGACTAGGTAAATATGTGTTCCAGATAACACAATTGTTTAATTCAATAAGAAAAACTTTTGGTTTCTATTACATTCTTTATAAAATTTCATAATTTTTACATTCCTTATAAAAATTCATAATTTTCATTTCTGTCTTAAAATGTTTTGTCAGAGAATACACATTATTATTAAAGATTTTACAACTTTGGATGGCCATCATTTTAAATTTATGCCAATTATTGGAGAAAATAGTACTGGCTTCAGGATTTTCCTTTGAAGCATCTTTTAAAAATTCTTCCATCCCCACTTTGAATTTTTGGAATCTTTCTCTTCAAAGCAGGATACTGCAAATATGTAGGTCCATAATTAACCTCACAGAATAGGTGGGACTCATTAATCAAGATTTCACACAGTAGATGCTTGAGCCAATTGAGAGGTAATAAATATGTGCTTCTTGGTTCTGACAGACTGGTTCTCTACTTTCTTTCCATATCAATAGATAAGTGATGAAAGTTGTACCCCATAATTCTGGCATGTCAGCTCCTAACCACTCCACTGTCAGTTATGATGTGTTTGTTCTCATTGGTATTCCTGGCCTGAAGGCACTGCACATGTGGATCTCTATCCCCTTCTGCCTGATGTACCTGGTAGCCCTATCAGGAAATGGTCTTCTCATCTGCGTGGTGGCAGTAGAGCGCAGTCTTCATGAACCCATGTACCTCTTCCTCTCCATGCTGGCTTTTTGGGATCTGGTTCTATCCACATCCACAGTACCCAAAGCCCTGAGCATCTTCTGGTTGGATGATGTAGACATCTCATTTGGAGGCTGTGTCACTCAGCTCTTCTTTATGCATTTTGCCTTTGTTGTGGAGTCAGGCATTCTCTTGGCCATGGCTTTTGACCGCTATGTGGCCATCTGCTACCCACTGAGGTATACCACCATTCTTAGCCACAGTGTCACTGGCAAAATAGGGGGTGTTGTGGTGTTCAGGAGTTTTGCAACCGTCTTCCCCATTGTCTTCCTTGTGAAGCGTCTGCCTTTCTGCCGGACAAACATCATTGCCCACACCTTCTGTGAACACATGGGGCTGGCCAAGCTGGCTTGTGCTGATATCACCATCAATATTTGGTATGGAATCTCTGTGCCACTACTCAGTGTTATGTTAGATATGGTGACAATAGTCATCTCCTATGGGCTCATTCTTCGAGCAGTATTCAGGCTGCCGTCCCACGATGCTCGGATGAAAGCACTCAGCACCTGTGGTGCCCACGTCTGTGTCATCCTCATGTTCTACCTTCCAGGGATTTTCACTGTCATTGCTCAGCGCTTTGGCCGAAAAATCCCCAAGCATGTCCACATCCTGCTGGCCAATCTCTATGTTCTTGTTCCCCCCATGATGAATCCAATTATCTATGGAGTAAAAACCAAACAGATTCGTGAACGCGTGGCCCTTGTGTTTTCCCCGAAAGTGAAATGTTGCTGAGGATGACCTGACCTCCCTGTGCATTCTCAAAGGAAAGGAAGACGGGTCCTATTAGAAGATAAGGTGACACAGAAGCCACCATTTAGGAGACACTCTTCTTGCTATGGAAACAAGTCATTTTTCATGAAATTGTGATGTCTCAAATAGAATAAGTCTTTTATTTTAAAGGGAAACAGGTTGTTGAAAGTCTGTGTGTTCACAGATATAAACAGTAATATTTAAATGTCCGTAGAGTTCTTCAATATTTAATGACATGATAACTCAATTTCTACCAAACAAAAATAAAATTAACATACAAAATACTTCTCCTGTGCTATTTAAATTTTAGCTCTCTATGTATCCTATCCAACATCTATTATTAATATATATTAGAAAAAATAATCCCCCAAATTGTATACAAATTAGGGAAAGGTGGAAGGTCCTCCTTCTAACTTTATTCAGCAACAATGGGAACACCTAGTAATACTAGATAGCACTATCCATACATATGATATAATAAACATGATCTGGGAGAAAACAAAAGGAAAGATAATTAGGTCAAGTGTTTCTGAGATATGACCTGCCTTGAATGCTGTGTGTTCTGTGAAAATCTCCTAATTTGCCATTGAGCAGCCCTTCTTTTTAGACTACTTAACACTTATCTCACAGGGATGTTCATGTGAAAAACCAAGGAGAAAGTGTATGTTAAAGCACTTTAGGAAGTATAAAACCCTGTACAAAAGAATTTTGTCATTGTTATTAGTGTCATTACATTCCCTGATATGAGGTTTTAACCTCCTTATGGTGAAAGGTTAAAAGGAAAACGATGTAGAACCTCCATCTTCATCTACAGCAAAGTCCTTCCACTTCCCTCCTCCTTTCTTTTCCCACCAGGAATTGTTTAGCTACAGTGAAGTGTACTCCTGCGGCTTTTCCCTGTCAGCTGTGTGCTGCCCCCGTGGATGGAGGATGACAACACACGCTATGCGCTCTCCATGTGCTCTGTCTTTACACTGGGTGGTGTGAGCTGCTGATGCCTCTTGCACTTCCCATCTTCAGAAACCCCTATGGGAATTTTAAGAAAATTGTACCTTACTCCATAACCATGGAAACTCCTTCCTCTCAACGTCTGCTTAGATTCCTGAAATACTATGGGGTACAGAGAAAATATTTTGTTATTTTCCTGGGTTGAAGATTTCTTGATAACTTTTTTTTTAATATTTTGATGCTGGGCTAATGACAAGCCTTGAGAAATTAATTTAGAAGTACATATCGTGTTTCCCCGAAAATAAGACAGAGTCTTATATTTATTTTTCCTCAAGAAGACACCCTAGGGCTTATTTCATGGGATGTGTTATGTTTTTTAAGTACGGTACAACAATCTACATTTATTCAAATATAGTTAAGTCATCTTCTTCTGGAACATCATCATAACTCTCCAAACCCCGAATTCCATCCTGAATTTCTTGCGACTCTATTTCCTTTAGAACCATTGGCCCCAATCTCTCATGTCCAGCAATAGAGCTCTCATGGGGCAGATGAGAAGGGCTGCTTGTCTTCTTTACGGCTCTGCGAGGAAATGCATGGGTTGTGCAGATATGCTGCATAGCCACGCCCATCAATAGGTCTTATTTTGGGGGGAGGGCTTATAACGCGCAAATGCTTAGAAATCCTGCTAGGGCTTATTTTATGGGTACGTCTTGTGTTCGGGGAAACACGGTAGTTACTGAGAGAACTACAGAGAGATTAACCTAACTCCAGAAGTATTGAGACATTCCAAGTCTATAAAGCTGGGAACAATGGCTTTATCTTTTTCCTGGAGAGATTCATTTCCCATTAGTCTGTAGAGAAACATTCTCAGAAGGATGGAAGTATGTGTGGGTTGTGGGGGTCGGGAATACTCTCTTTGGCTTTTATAAGCAAAGAAAATATATTTGTGTTTGTCTATTGCCTATGATGCAAATCTCGTTTGCCTAGGGCATTTTTCCTGGTCTTCGTTGCATTGTTGTAGGATCAGAATCACCTGTGGAGGGACAAAATAGTTACTGATTTAAAGTGAACAATAACTTTTTTAAGCCTCCGGTCCATGATATTTTTGTGCATTCAGGATAAAATTGATAAAATAAATGTTGTTTAAGTAAATATTTTAAACCCAACACAGCCGAATCCAAATTTCTAGTGTAAGTGGTCTTCTACTTCCATGAAATTCAAACCTGTGCGTTTGTGGTGGCTGCTCTCCCTGTGCCTATCCCTGTCTCCCTTCCCAGTCCTTTTCCTCTGTATTCCCTATAATCACACAAATTCCAATAAAATAATATGTTATCAAACCACCCCCAACTGTACTGCCAAGCTGTGGAATACGAAGGGTCATTGGAAAAAAAATGACCCAGGGAACATAAAACTCTGAGTTCAGAAGAATAGTGCACAATAGAGTGTATAGAACTTGAGTGCAGCTGTATAAGGCCTAATGTCATGACTTGAATCACAGTCAAGACTGTGAGTTGAGTTTCAAGAGGACTATACCCAGGGGTGTATAACAACTGATTAATGTTTAATAACTAGCTTTGGGGGATTGACCTGTAGAGTTACTGATTCCCAAAATGTAGTTGTTCCCATCCTGGCTGATTTCAGGCTACCAATATGATATTGACCTGCTTGCAAAATTCCTGAATATTTAACATTTGTCTCTTGTGATTCAAGGGGAGCAGCTTCTGGCAGATGATTGTTGTAGCTCTTGTTAGGCTTGACACAGGAGTTAGAATGATTTAACTCATAAAGGAAGTGAGAGAATGAAATCTCTGGGCTAGAGAAATCCTGCCTCATTCCAAGGTAACATAGTGAGTGGTAAGAACAAAGATTTTGTAATCAAATAGGCTTATGAACTATATGTCATCATATGTTACTTTTATGATATTGAACATACTATTTAACTTTTTTTTATCTGTATTGGTTGAAGCTTCCCCTACAAATGAACCACTGCCTCAGCAGTGGCTAAAGTTTTATTAGAAAGGATCATTCCTACCTAAGGAAACCCCCTCAAACACCACAGCAACCAAGGAACTCATTTCATTGGAGAAGTTATAAAGCAAGTGTGTGCTATCCTTCCCCAGCACTTTCATTGTGCTTATCATCTTCAGTTCCCTGAACTAGTTGAATGTATCAACAGTACTCTTAAAACCCAACTGACAAAGTTCATGGAAACCTTACACTTGCCATGGCCAAAAGACCTACTTATAGTACATCTGAATTTAAGGGCCACTCCCTTTGTATTACATAAATTCTTACCATTCAAGATAATTACTGGACAAACTATGCATTTTTCCCCAACTTCTTTTGATTCAAAATTAATAAAAAGTGACATTCTTCAATATTTTAAAGATGCAATTAAGTAAAAATTATAACAATCTTTCCCTTGTATGCTCTCGAAAGACAAAGACCTCAAATCCCAAAACTACAACCAGGAGACTTTGTCTACATTTACAAAAAAAAAACCTGTCCCTCCTAGCTCACTGGAAAGGCCCATATCGGGTCCTATACAACAACCCTTGCCTGCCAAGGTGAAAGGAAGTGATTCATGGCTATATGTATTTTATCTAAAGAAAACATCAGCTCCTGAATGGAACTGCACTTCTATCAACAAATTAAAATTAAAACTATCTAGAATTTGAAGGAGACAACATCTACATAGATGATTTTTTCTGAGATATCTGGAGCAGCCTATATACCCTTTCCTAATTTTTATTTCTTATTTTATTTTTTCTCCACAAGGATAAAACCTTTGTTTGCATTTTCTGGTCTGTTGTCATGGGGGAAAACTCTTTGAGTCTCTGTAACAGATGTAAGAAATTATTGGTACTGATTTTGAGAGGGAGCACTATTAGCAATATGTATTAATATAACCAATCCTTAACTTAATTCTAGCATGTACAAAAATCTCACAGATGGAAGGATTGCCTGTGCCTCTGTTGGATATATGTACTTTTGCAGGTGAAATACCTCAATATCAGTTTTCAATGTTTAGACCCCTGGATAACAGCAAACCAATGTATATCAGAATATTTGACTGCTCCATTGTCAATACATAATAATCTAAAAGTTACCACTGGAATAATTATTATGCTAAATTACAATATTACCCTCTCATTACAATAAAGAGTTAAACATGAGTCACTTGGTGGTTATGGGTCTCTAGATTTGCTTCCTTTGGCAGATCTTTTGTATGGTGTAGGCACTAATAAAAAAAAAAGATAAGAAATGTATCTGATATACTAAGAATTCTTGCAGACTCCACTGCAAAGGCTATCGTTGCTCATCAGCACTCATTAGCTTCTCTTGCAAAGGAAGCGCTAGATAACAGAATTGCTCTTGTTTATCTATTAGCTGAACAAGGTGGTGGCTGTGCTACTGCTACTGCTATACGTTGTACTCAGAGAAACTCCTCTGGGGAAGTTCAGACTCAGTTACATAAAATAAGAAAAGAAGCCACTTGGCTACAAGTCTCACACAGTTCTCCATGGTCCTTTGATCTGTTTAGTTGTTTGCCTTTAAGTCTAGGTTCATGGCTCAAAAACATCATGAAAACCAGAATTGTCATATTGCTGTAATATTTACTTTGTATTTTTCTTTTTAAACTGTGTCCCTGTTGTCTGTCAAATCTTTACAGAAATACAACTCCTGTTAGCATATTATTAGTCCAGCTCCTCGAGATGATAGCCAATGCCTATGGAAAAACAATATCAAATTTAAGGATGACATCCAGACAAACTAAGTCTGAGAGCTTCTCCTTCTGGCCTCCTTGTTGCCAAAATATGACTAAAAGGGTCTTAACACTGACTTCTGGCTGTTCATCACCTCCCGTCAATATGGAAAAAGGCCAATTAACTGGGAAAGGTTCTTCCTGTCACTTAAAACCTAACAAAACTTAATTGATCAGTGAGGTTTTCAGTGAAAGATCTTGATCGAAAGCGGGAAGTGATAAAGCTGCAGATACTATGATGAACTCACTTCTGTTAAGACCACACAAAATAAGGCAAGGAAGGCACAAAGAAGAGGAGGGTCATGCTTGCATGTCTGAGATACCAATTATTTCTGAGAACTTTCTAAAAAAACCCTTTTAAATCCTTCACAAAACTCCTGCTTTGAAAAGATTTATCACTAGACATTCAATAGAACTTAAGTAATTCAATAAGATGTTCTTGGAAGAACACTTCTCTAGTAAGGTCATCTCTACCAATTAAGTGACAACAACTCTGACTTTGAAACTCTAGCATTAATGAACTTTATTCCTGAATAGTTTATGTAAATCTCTTTTTGCTAATAAATGCTCCTCTTACCCTTTCTCTTACCCTTCCCTCACAGAATGCATTGATATCCTTGCCATTCCATGTATTCTACATTATAATCTTTATTTCTTACTCCCAAATAAATCTAACATATTTAGAGATATTTTCTTTGGTGTCTTTTTTTAGGTTGACACACAGTGAGCTAGAAATGTTATAGAGACACTGCTACTACCAGGAAAGAACTTCCAGAGCAGAGAAAGCAGAGAAGAAAATATCCTGATATTTTCCCTTTTTTCCCTCCAATCTCCAATTAGAATCCTCTATTGGTTGAATCTCAATCTGAAGTCAGCTATAAAGAATAACCTGGTGATACCATTGATAGGGATTAACCTCTCTGGAAACAAATTAAGGGATAGCAATGTAGATGATGAATCTAAGGTGGGGAAGGAAAGGTAAGTCAAATGATGAAAACTTGTACATTTATCAAAACCATGATTCTAGTAAATTCCTTTCTCCTGTTGCTCCACGTCTGCATCATGCATCTATCTTTGGCCGGAGGAAAACTTAAAAACTACAGTAAAGAGAAGCATTTAGAGAAGAGAGACAAGATATCTAACTAGAGACATCAGCTGCCAGATTGTGTCAGAAAGAAGGGAAAAGTCTTAGATGAAAAAGGGGGAAAACACAGATTAGGTAACATTCTGAGGGAAAAGTGCCAGGACCTAACTAACTTGCTCTGCAAGTAGTTGCAGAGCGGAACAAGAAGGAACGAGCTCAAATCTTCCTCTTAAAAACCTGTAGCGGACCAGGGGGTGGTCACCCTGTGATCTCCCTGCTCTCTGGCCCTCCCCAGTACAGCTCTCCTGTCTGCTGCATCAGAGCAGGGCTCACCCCAAAGTGGAGGGACATCAGATCTGCTTGAGCACCCCAAAGGCAGCCGGGCCCAGCATGCTTCTCCCTGGGATGGTAAGGAATTAATTTTCTGGGATTCAGGGACAGGCCCACAGTCCAGACCCCATATTCCCAGGACTTGATCATGTTCCTCAGGGGAATGGGGTGGGGGAGATTTGTGAACTAGTCTCAGGAGGCAAGTGAGGCCTAGTGGACAGAACTGAGAGCAGAGTGCAGTGTGGATCTGAGTCACGGCACACTTGCAGAGCACCTCTCCCCCCGTGGGAAAGCCATGCGCATTGCTGGGGAGCTTGGCAGGTTTGAACTCCTGCCTGTTGACAGATGCCAGGAGAGACTTTTATTTAACTTTTTTATTGAAGTAAGATTCACATGACATAAAACTCTCCATCTTTAAATGTACAATTTAGTGGCTTTTAGTGCATTTATAATATGTAACCACCATCACTGTCTAATTCAAGAATATTTCATCACCCCAAACAGAAACCAATAAGCAACCACTCCTCATTTCTCCATCCAATTCTCTCATTAATCTACTTTCTGTCTCTACTGATTTTCCTATTTTGGACATTTAATGTAAAAGAAATCATATAAGATGTCAGCCATATATGTCTGATTTCTTTCACTTAGCATGATTCATTCATCTTTTGGCATGTATTAGAACTTCATTCATTTCACAGCTGAATGATACTTTATTGTATGTATATACCACACTCGTCAGTTAATACATATTTGGCTTATTTTATTTTTGCTATTATAAATAATGGTGCTACAAACATCCATTTACAAGTTTTTGCTTGAACACCTGTTTCAATTCTCTTGGATACACACCTAGGAGTGGGATTGCTGGATCATATGGCAATCTAGTTTTACTTTTTGAGGAACAGCCAAACTGGTCTCCATAGTTGTCGCATCATTTTACATTTCCACCAGCAATGTACCAGGGTTCTAATTTCACCACATTCTCACCAGCACCCCCTATTTTCCACACTTTAAAAAATCACAGCCATCCTAGTTGGTATAAAATAAAACAAATACTTTATTTAAAAGGATGGAAAAAATCATTTCCCCTCACTCTCCTTCTTACCTAAGTTCGAGCTAATGCTTCAGATTCCAGAGGGAACGGCATGTGCAAAGGCCCAGAGGGAAAGAGAACATACTTTGTTTGAATAACTAAAAGGAATACAGGGTGGTTGTAGTGTAAAGGCCTGGCCAGAGTTGGGGGTAGGGTGGGGGGAGGGAGAGGAAAGAAGAGGGTTGGGTCAGGGGACAGCAAGAAATAACTGGTTAGCACCATCATGCCATGAAAGGCTTGCCAGATATACATGTTAGAGATTTGGGACTTTATTCAAAGCAACATGGGTAACCGTTGGATGATTTTAAGTAGAGGAGGGAATTGATCTAGATTTAGTAAGAGCACTGTAGTTTCTGAGTAGAAAATGAAAGGAGAGAAAAGAGACTGAAGGCAGCAAATTCCTAAATAAAGCCATAGAAAATAATGAGGAGAAACAATGATAATGGGGATGGTGGTGTTTTTATTTGTTTGTTTTTTGTGGTTGTCATTGTTGTTGTTGTTTTAGAGATGGGGTCTTGCACTGTGTCCCAGGCTGGAGTATACTGGAGTGATCATAGCTCACTGCAGCCTCAAACTCTTGGGCTCAAGCAGTCCTCCTGCCTCAATCTCTCTACCGCATTTCTACACACACTGACTTTAAACATTCTGTGAGAAGTACCTACCTCCCTAGCAAGGCTAATAATTTGCTGAAGAGCTAATTCATCCATTTATTGATTCATTTAACCATTTTTTCATCTAACATATATATTTATCAGTACCTACTATGTTGTCTATACTTTCCTAGGTAATCTCATGTGATCTCATATATTTAATTATCCTCATCTTACATATGGCTAAGAATGAGTCTGAGATTTGAATTCATTTCTCAAAGATCACTTACCCTAAGTGGCTCTACTGAAATTCAAATTCTGATTGGCTTGACTCCAAGTCTCAAGCTTGGCCAGCATCATGCTTTAAACATTTCATGCAGGAAGTTAGGATTCTAAGGCTGTGAAGGTGGAGGGCTGTTCGATAATCTGTCCATGTACCTGGCTCTGGAGTTGGTGGAGGAGGTCTCCAGCCCCATTACCTCCTCCCTTGGCCTTAAGCTGGGCCGCCAACTCACAAGCTTCCTCCAGCTCCAGGTGTAGCAGGTCGAAGGCTGGGGTCTCATAGGGAGAAGCAAGGGCACCGGGAATCCCACACTCCAGTTTTTGACTCATTTCAATGGGCTTGTTTTCTTCATCTTCAATGACCTGGCCATGCAGGGATGAACAAGTAGTTCCCCCAAATGTTGACACCTGTTGCTCTTCCCATCCACTTGCATCCTCCAGGGCCATACGGGCTACACAGCACTCTCATAGCTGTCACCTTATTTGCTTTTATTAATAGTCCTTCTGGTGGTGATTAGTATTATCCCCACTTCACACCCGAGGACACTCATATCCAGGAAAATATTTCTTACTCTCACACTAAGCAGATTCTCGTTTCCCTCCCCTGGTCAGAGACGCTGCTCGGGAGAGACTTGCTGAGTGAGTGAAGAAGGGACAGACCCAGCTTCCAGTCTGGTCACATCCCATTGACCTTCCCTAGGAGCTCCACAAGTGAAAATTACAATAAGCAACTAACCACGTCACACTGTTGATGTGACACTTCTATTTACTCATCTTTACCTACAGGATCACTTCCAGCTTGCCAGCTTGGGCCACAAGGCCCTGCACACCATGTCCCTATTTTAACTCTGAAGTTCTCTCTGCAGGCTTTTCTGGGTCCCTGGATTATGTGACTGGCATGCTCAGGACCTGGGGAAAGGTAGGAACTGAGCAAGGAGACCTCTGCAGAACCACTGGTTGGGGCAACAGCAAACTCAGATGGAGACATGCTTCACTCTACATGAATGACAAACCCAGTTGCCATCTGGAAGTAGCCAGTTGTCATTCTTTAGTATTGTTTCTGCCCCTTAGCCCTCTAAAGAGTTAAAGGATCATAGTGTAATGAGCCTAGACTTTTGACTAAGGCTCCACTACAGTGTAACCTTGAGCACTCTCCTTAACCCTTCTGAGCTTAGTTTTTCCACTGTACAATGAGGATTAATGTATTTTCCAAAAAAAGTGGTTGTAAAAATTAAAGTACCATTGATAAGGCACTTAGCAGAGTGCCTAGAGCTCAGAATACTTGAGGCAACATTACACAACGTTCTGCATCTTGGAAAGAGGCAATTGTAAGACTCAATTGGCCTATTTGAGATGCCAGAGCCACAAGGAGAAACTGTTTTACCCTAATGATAGACATTCTTAGTTTCACAACCTCTTTCCTCCTTCAAAAAATGCACACCCTCCCATTTAGAGTCATGTAATAGAATATGGTAATGGTAAATCTTTTACAATATCTCACCACAGTTTATGTTGTCTTTTCCCTAGTTTGAGAAATAAAAATGTTTGTGTATGCACTACAGAAAAAATACGCAATTAGGAAAAATAACAACAAAATATTCTTATACAATTGGGGTTATGTTTTTATAGCCCAGAACTATCCAATTACCCTCTCTCATATTAGGAATTTTCCTTGTGACATTTTGTGTGTGTAAACAGTACGACCTAAGGTATATGGGAGTAGTTCTTGTGATGTGACCCAGAGACCACAAACAAGGAGTCACTCTTCCAATGTGATGATTTAGTCCTGGGGTTGCTCAGTGAGGAGCCCAGCCTGCATTCTCTCTTGAGGAAGCCTCTGCCCTGAGCAGGCTTCCCACTTTCCAGTGACAACATAACTTTACACATTGAGGAACCAGTTCATGATATGGAAGTTCAACTCACAGAACAAATAAAGCCCACAAAGTGTTTTTCATTGCAACCTGAGAAAAGCACACATTTGCTAACATAATAATTATTTTATTATATGTATGATTTGTACATGACTGTGACGTGAAGGAAGAATTATTCTTTCAACTCTCTTTAGGACAAATCAAACTAACTCAAACTGTATATAAAATTGTGATGGACACAATGTCAGCAAGTGCAGTTTAGAGTTCAGTTTGGTATAAAAGTATGTTCTCATGAAATACTAATAGATATAGGCAAATTTTCTGTAGTAGTGAGCAAAATTAAAGAGCTTACTTCAGAATGTAAATAAAAAGACTTATTGTGAAAAAAAAAGGTCAGCTAACCTGAATAATGTATTTAGTCCTATAATAAGAATGACAAATTATATAAAGCTTAATGTGCTAGAACAAAATTATTCTCTTTATTATGTAATAAGATGGAAGTTGATCAAAAACAATCAGTATTTCCAAGATGAGAAACAAAGTTCTTAAGGGAAAAATTTCTATAGAGATGTGTAAACTGTGAAATGAACTTTTAGAGTCTCTTCAAAATAAGAAACATTTTTCTCCCAACATTTTAAGGATGTAAATTGTATAGCCAGATATGCTTATTTAGCTATCTTTTGTATTTTTAATATTCTCAATATATCTTGCAACATGTTTCTCCATAGTAAATACATTTTAGAAGGAAATATAGAAGTTAGAATTTGGAAAATCACAATTTCCACTGAATATTATGACATATTCCATATAATAATTATTTTAATGAAATAAGTAATGGACTATATATTGCATATCTACAAAAACTTATCGCTGACCAACTTACTAATTTAATAAAATGCTTGGAATTTTATTTTCCATTAAAAATTATTCCAGGGGTGGGGAGGCACGCCTGAGGACGGCTGTCTTCACCATCAGGAACTCCAGAGGCCGCGGCTGTGGCAAAGGCCCTCAGTGGACAAACTTATTTTGAATTGCTACATGAACTTGCACATAAAAAATCTACTTGTATTGACTCCTGCTAATGACATTGGTGGTGCCTGAGGGCAGGCTACCCAACCCAGTTCTGCCCAGACTCTCTCCTAGACCAGCCCTCACTGAAGGGGAGAAAAGGACACACCTGGAAGTCCCAAGGCCCCACCGACCACCTGAGGCACTAGAGTGCCTCTCTACAGGAACAAGAGCTGATAACAGGACACAAAAACAACAGCATAGCCTGTTCCTACAAGCAAGCGCCACCTACTGACAGGGAGGACATGCTGCACACCATTTTCACCCCACCTACTAACTCATTATACAGGAAGTAGTCAAATCTCACCCACAGACACCACCTACCGGCTCAGAAACTAAACAAGGCATGTGAATACCCAAAAGAAAACATAAAGGAAAGAAATAACAACTGATCAACATGGGAAGAAATCAGTGAAGGAACTCCAGAAATATGAAGAACCAAATGGAAAACACCCCCAAAGAGGAGCACCAACCCCCTAGAAACACACACCAACCAAAATCAGGCAACCAAAATGACAGAAGACTAATTTCGTATGTGGATCATAAGAAAATTCAACAACCTGCAAGAACAACTTAAGAACCAACACAAAGAAACCACAAAAAGCCTCCAAGACCTGGAACAAAAGTTCACTAAAGAAATCAATACAATGAAGAAAAGTTTAACCAAACTCCTGGAAATGAAAAATCAATTCAGGGAACTACAAAATACAGTGGAAAGTTTCAAGAACAGGGTAGATCAAACAGAAGAAAAAATCTCAGAGATTGAAGATAACACCCTCCAATTACATAAATCAGTCACAGAGATAGAGCAGAGAAACAAGAGAAAAGAGCAAAGCCTACAAGAGATGTGGGATTATGTGAAGAAACATAATATGAGGGTCATAGGGTTACCAGATGGGGAAGAAGACAACACTCAAAGGTTGGACAAGCTATTTGAAGATATAATAGAGGAAAATTTCCCAGGCCTTGCTAAAAAATCTCAATATACAAGTTCAAGAAGCTCAGAGGACCCCTGGGAGATTCAATGCAAACAGAAAGACGTCATTTCATGCAGTCATCAGACTGACCAAAATATCAACTAAAGAGGCCCTTCTAAGAGCTATAAGATGAAAGAAGCAAGTAACATACAAGGGAAAGCCAATTTGAATAACACCAGACTTCTCTATTGAGATGTTACAAGCAAGGAGAGACTGGGGCCCCATTCTCACTCTTCTGAAACAAAGCAATGCCCAGCCTAGAATCTTATTCCCTGCAAAACTAAGCTTCATATATGAAGGAGAAATAAAGACATTCTCAGACAAGCAAAGGCTCAGAGAATTCACCAAGACAAGACCAGCCCTACAAGAAGTATTCAAAACAGTGTTACGCACGGAACATCATAATAAAAACTCACAAATATAAAAACAACCAAAACCCAAAGATTAAAGGCCAGATATTACAATGGCTCAAGACAGAAATCAAAGCAACAACATCCAACCCAACAGAATGAACAGTAATCTACCTTACCTATCAGTTCTCTCAATAAATGTGAATGGCTTAAACTCTCCACTCAAGAGACGTAGGCTGGCTGAATGGATAAGAAAATACGGGCCAAGTATATGCTGTCTTCAGGAAACACATCTAACCTGTAAAGATGCATATAGACTAAAAGTAAAAGAGTAGAGATCAGTATTCCAAGCAAGTGGAAGCCAAAAGAAGGCTGGCGTGGCAGTTCTAATTTCAGACGATTTAGTTTTTAAACCAACAAAAGTAGTGAAAGACAAAGAGGGTCATTATGTAATGGTGAAGGGCACAGTTCAACAAGAAGAGATAACAATTTTAAATATTCATGCACCTAACTTAGGTGTACCGAGATTCATAAAGCAAACCTTACTGGATCTAAGCAAATGGATTAATAGCAACTCCATAATCACCGGAGATTTCAACACCCCACTGACGGCACAAGACAGATCCTCCAAACAGAAAATTAATAAAGAAATAATGGACTTAAACAAAACTCTAGAACAATTGGGTCTGACTGACATTTACAGGGCATTCTACCCAAAATCCACTGAATATACATTCTTCTCATCAGCTCATGGGACATACTCTAAGATTGACCATATCCTAGGACACAAAGTAAACTTCAAGAAATTTAAAAAAATAGAAATCATACCATGTATCTTCTCAGATCACAGTGGAATAAAAGTAGAAATAGACCCTAACAGAAACTCACATTTCTACACAAAAATGTGGAAATTAAACAACCTCCTACTAAGTGATTACTTCATAAATCAAGAAATCAAGATCAAAATTAAAAAATTCTATGAACAAAATGACAATGGAGAGACAAGTTATCAAATCCTCTGGGACACAGCTAAAGCAGTTCTGAGAGGGAAGTTTATCTCCATAAATGCCTATAACCAAATGTCAAAAAGATCACAAATAGACAATCTAATGAAACAACTCAAAGAGCGGGAAAAAGAAGAACAGACCAACCCCAAACCCAGCAGAAGAAGTGAAATCAACAAGATCAAATCAGAACTAAATGAAATTGAAAACAAGGAAGTTATTCAGGAGATTAATAAAACAAAAAGTTGGTTCTTTGAAAAAATAAACAAAATTGACATGCCATTAGTTAAGCAAATGAAAAGCAGAAAAGAGAAATCTCTAATAAGCTCCATCAGGAACAAAAAAGGAGATATCACAACTGATCCCAAAGAGATACAAGATATAATTTATGAGTACTACAAAAATCTTTATGCACACAAATTGGAAAATGTGGAGGAAATGGACAAATTTCTAGAAACACACAGCCTCCCTAGGCTCAACCAGGAAGAAAGAGATTTCCTGAACAGACCAATCTCAAGATCTGAAATAGAAACAGAAATTAAAAATCTCCCTAAAAAGAAAAGTCCCGGTCCAGATGGTTTCACACCCGAATTTTACCACACTTACAAAGAAGAACTAGTACCTATCTTGCAGTAACTATTCCACAACTTTGAGAAGAATGGAAACCTCCCCGACACCTTTTAGGAAGCGAATATTACTCTGATACCAAAACCAGGAAAGGATGCAACAAAAAAAGAAAACTACAGACCAATATCCCTAATGAATATAGATGCAAAAATTTTCAACAAAATCTTAGCTAACTGAATCCAGACGCTTATCAAAAAAGTAATCCATCATGACCAAGTGGGCTTCATCCCAGGGATGCAGGGATGGTTCAACATATGTAAATCTATAAATGCAATTCACCACATAAACAGAAGCAAAAACAAAGACCACATGATTCTTTCAATAGATGCAGAAAAAGCTTTTGACAAAATTCAACACCCTTTCATGATACGAACACTTAATAAAATAGACATAGAAGGGACATACCTACAAATGATACAAGCCATATATGACAGACCCATAGCCAACATCATACTGAATGGGGAAAAATTGAAAGCATTCCCACTTAGAACTGGAACCAGACAAGGCTGACCACTATCTCCACTTCTATTCAACATAGTGCT
>VSMD01010788.1:0-173934 GCA_008750895.1 Mirza zaza
TTTTTTGAGACAGAGTCTCGCTTTGTTGCCCAGGCTAGAGTGAGTGCCGTGGCGTCAGCCTAGCTCACAGCAACCTCAAACTCCTGGGCTCGAGCAATCCTGCTGCCTCAGCCTCCCAAGTAGCTGGGACTACAGGCATGCGCCACCATGCCCGGCTAATTTTTTTTATATATGTATTAGTTGGCCAATTAATTTCTTTCTATTTTTATAGTAGAGACGGGGTCTCGCTCAGGCTGGTTTTGAACTCCTGACCTTGAGCAATCCGCCCGCCTCGGCCTCCCAGAGTGCTAGGATTACAGGCGTGAGCCACCGCGCCCGGCCGCCATTCTTTTTGCTGCCTTAGTTTGAACTAGATTATTTGGAACTAGATTATTCTGCCTGGTTTACAGACCTTTGATTTTTATCCTTGTTGCCACTGAGGCTGCTGTGATGGTATTGAATTTCTTTGGAACTTGGAGGTGGGCAGGGCATGCTTTTATAATTACTGACAGAGTAATCTCAAGGGCACCCTATTTCCCTGACTCTGGTGACCAAAGCAAATACATATATATATATATATATATATATATATATATATCTCGGGTCAACTCCGAGAGCTAAAGAGCAAGGCCAAGCCTGGGGATAAGTAGGTGGTACAGCTGACAAGGCAAGGCCTCTGCACACCACCCCTTGCAGGCAACGCCTACTGCTTCCCAGCCCAAGCAGGCTCCAGGAAAGAGGCCTCCACTTACAGGCTGGGGACATGGACAAACAGAACCACAGGGTGGCTTGTGACCTCTCAGGGGTCTGAGTTAGAACCTCAGCTGCCTGTGTTGCAGACATCTGGAGGTAGTGTGGATTAGAAAGTCATACCTGACAGCATTTCCCTTACTACTCCACTGTTTATTTGCCTAGTGACCTTGGACAAGTCTCTCAACTTCTCAGAGCCTTACAGTCTCCACCTACAAACAAATCCAGCAATACGTCACTGAAAGTTAAGGAACCTTGAACACTGCAGATGTTCAGTGATGGCATTTTTCTGTTTGAACTTCCTCTGCCTGCCCCTTGACAATTTTTGTCTTTCAGCAACCTTCTGGAAAGAATTAAAATGAATAGCTTCCTCTAGTGAATAGCTGTGCATAGAGTTATGGGGAAAAAAATAACGCCCTTGCCATGGCACCTTGTTTTTGTTACTAGTTGTGTCACTGACTCGCTGTGTATCCTGGATCCAGTCAATTTTCTCATTGTCTCAATTTCTCCATCTGCCTCCTGCCACCCTCAGTTGAACTGAACGAAAGTCCCCTGAACCACCCACCACACCAGACCAACATTAGATCTTGCAGCAACTCCTAAATACAAGTGATTCCCGCATGCTCCTTGTGTTAGGGACTCTCAGATTCCTAGCAGTGAGTCGTGTGCTGTCAGGCAATGTCAGGGACAGCTCACTGACTATGACTTTTGTAATAAAAATTAGACCCCAATAATCCCTGCCCACAATGCAATTACTAGCTAATTCTGTCTGAAACAAGGTTATTTTTCTCCTTTGAATCACAAGGAATCCTTATTACAAGAAAAAAGAAAATGTGAAATGCCTATCGGAGATGCCACCAGGCGTGCCTATCACCCCCACCCCCAGCCCGCTGGGTCGCGGGGTCAGTGGGGTCCTTTCGCTGTGGCTTGCATGCCCAAGCACAGAAGCAGAGACAAGAGTCTTCAGAACAGAGAAGCGGCTCAGAGGAAACAGGCATAGGGGCCTTGGCACAGAACCTGGCTCCGTGTAAATGCTCTCTCCATGTAAAACTTTTCCTCGCATGGTTATTAGTGGGGAGAAACAACCAAGCACGGAAACAACCGCAGGAACAAGACAAAGGAAGAAGCAGGCCCTAGAAAGGAGGTTTTCCTAGGCCCATCTCTGTGCCCAAAATGCACCCAAAGACCCCTCTAGCCACTCTGCCGCGCCTGCCGTGCCCGGGCGTGGCCCTCCCGGGGGCGCTGGCAGCACAGGCAAGCCCGGGGCAGCCGGGCCTTTGGCTCCCCCGCCACGGCTCTGCTGGGAGCGCATGAGCTGTCAGCCCACTTGCAGCCCGGCTGTTTGATCTTATCATCGGGCCTGTCAAGGAGGTGAAGTGCAAGCATCAAGGAGTTCGTGCCTGTTCGTCATTGTGGTTGCCCCAAAGTGGAGCAGGCAAGGCAACACTTGAAGCCATCTTTGCAAAGAATTGCACCAACAGCAGTGGCTGGTAGAGACCGGCGGTTCCATTTCAGAGCGAGAAAACACCTACAGAGTGGTAAAGGCGGCTGAAGAAACAGCACAGAACACAGCAACACGCACTCGGGCACCCCCAAACAGCGCGACCAAGGCCGCGCGGCGGGGGCGCGCTCAGGAGCGCACAGAGCAAAGGGAGGTGACTTCTGTGCTGGCCGGGCGGCTGTGTCAGCATGCGGCCGGCTCTCTGAGAGGGAACAACCGGACAGGACTCCCGCGCCAGACTGCGCTTCTGCTTCAGAGAACTGAGATCAATCCCTGTATGAAGAAAGGGAGTCCAAATTAGTACCTTCCGCAGGCCACAGACAGATGTTTTCAATTTGCTGAGCAGTGGAGCAGGCAGGGACCCACGATTGTTGGTAACTGTTACAATTATTCTTGGATAAAATTTTTTCTCAAAGTAGAAAAGCAAACCTTGACTTGGTTAAGAAAGAGTTTGAAACCTAAATTTATGCCACTTACCACCATGCATTTATCAATTTGGCAAACACAATACAAGAGTGAATGAAACAAAGCTTGACCTGTTCTCATACATTTATTTTATTATCTGGTAAAGGAAGAAATTAAAGAAATAGACACAAATACATAATCACAAATTAATGATCAGTGAAGGCAGAGTGTATAGTGTTATGAGACAGAATATCTATTTTTATCTAGAAGTTTGAGTCTATTCATTAAGCATTTTGAAAGTGGATATTCCATGTAGAATTGTAGGGATATATAAGAATGACAGAAATATGACCCTTACTTTCTAGGAGGTCAAAACCTTCTAGAGCAGCAGTCTCCAACTTTTTGGCACCAGGGACTGGTTTCATGGAAGACAATTTTTTCCACGGATGGGGCAGGGAGAGTGCGGGTGGTGGAACGGGGTATGTGTGTGTGTGTGTGTGTGTGTGTGTGTGTGCAGAGCTCAGGCGGTGATGGACAGCCCAGTTCCTAACAGGCCAGGACCTGTTCAGGGCTGCGGCTCAGGGGTTGGGGACCACAGTTCTAAGGGACTCAGGTGTGTTGATACATAAATAATAACACTTACAAGTAGAAATGAGAGATTTGCACTAAGTTATTTTATTTTATTTTATTTATTTATTTATTTTTTTTTTGAGACAGAGTCTCGCTTTGTTGCCCAGGCTAGAGTGAGTGCCGTGGCGTCAGCCTAGCTCACAGCAACCTCAAACTCCTGGGCTCGAGCAATCCTGCTGCCTCAGCCTCCCGAGTAGCTGGGACTACAGGCATGCGCCACCATGCCCGGCTAATTTTTTTATATATATATTAGTTGGCCAATTAATTTCTTTCTATTTTTATAGTAGAGACGGGGTCTCGCTCAGGCTGGTTTTGAACTCCTGACCTTGAGCAATCCGCCCGCCTCGGCCTCCCAGAGTGCTAGGATTACAGGCGTGAGCCACCGCGCCCGGCCTAGTTATTTTATTTTTTGTTTTATTTATGTATTTTTATTTGAGCATATTACAGGGGTATAGATGTTTAGGTTACATACATTGCCTTTGCCCTGACTGAGTCAGAGCGACAAGAGTGTCCATCCCCCATATGGTGCACATCACACCCATTAAGTGTGAATATACTCATCCCCTTCTCCTCCCCACACCTGCCCAACACCCAATGAATGTTATTACTGTATGTGCCCCTAAGTGTTGATCAATTAATACTATTTTGATGGTGAGTACATGTGGTGCTTGTTTTTCCATTCTTGTGATACTTCACTTCTACTTCACTTCAAAGAATGGGCTCCAGCTCTATCCAGGATAATACAAAAGATGCTAGATAACCATTGTTTTTTGTGGCTGAGTAGAACTCCATGGTATACATATGCCACATTTTATGAATCCACTATATATTGATGGGCACTTGGGTTGTTTCTACATCTTTGCAATTATGAATTGTGATGCTATAAACATTCAAGTGCAGATGTCTTTTTGTAGAATGTCTTTCTTTCTTTTGGGTAGAAGCCCAGTAATGGGATTGCTGGATCAAGTGGTAGTTCTACTTTTAGTTATTTGAGGTATTTGCATATTAGTTTCCACAGAGGTTGTACTAGTTTGCAGTCAAACCAGCAGTGTATGAGTGTTCCTATCTCTCCACATCCATGCCAACATTTATTGCTTTGGGACTTTTTCATAAAAGCCATTCTAACTGGAGTTAAGCGATGTCTCATTGTGGCTTTGATTTGCATTTCCCTGATGATGAGAGATGTTGAGCATTTTTTCATGAAACTATAAGAATTCTAGAAGAAAATGTTGTAAAAACTCTTATGGACATCAGCCTAGGGAAAGAATTTATGAAGAAGACCCCAAAAGCAATCACAGCAACAACAAAAATAGATAAATGGAACCTGATCAAATTAAAAAGCTTCTTCACAGCCAACTATCATGAGAGCAAACAGACCATCTACAGAATGGGAGAAAATATTCACATTTTACACATCTGATAAAGGGCTGATAGCTAGAATCTATTTATAACTCAGGAAAATCAGCAAGAAAAAAATCAAACCACCCCATTAAGAATTGAGCAAAGGACATGAACAGAAAATTTTCATAAGAAGACAGACTAATGGCCAACAAACATGAAAAAATGCACTAAGTTATTTTAAAAGCTACATTCTCAATAAAGTGAGACTCTGTCTCAAAAAATAAAAATAAAAATAAAATAAAAGCTACACTCTTTTTTCCCAGAAAAGGATGTGATCAGGCTTTGTGCTATATACTTCTTTTAATTATCCAGATCTTTGAGATTTTTTTTTTTATAATTAAGCTTAGCAGACACAAATTAGGCTTAGCAGACACATTTACCCTGTAGGAACCATTCAACTGTGGACATGGTACCTTGAACTTTAACATGCATGCAAATTACTTGAGGAATTTACTAAAATACAGATTCTGATTCAGCTGGTCTGGGGCAGGCCCTGGGATTTGGCATTTTTTGTAACAATCTTGCAGATAATGATCTGCGGAGTACAGTGATCTGCGGAGTACAGTTTAAGGAGCAAGAGCTCAAGGAAGAAGTCCAATTCTACAACATTACTCTCAATCAACATTCTTTCTCTCAACATAGTTTACTAAGTATCAGCTATGGAGTTGCTTTATACTAAGCCTTAACTATCCATTCCTTAAAAAATAGTTAGCCGTATACAGTTGTTTGAAATCTGTAAAACCATTTTATATCTAGTATAAATACTCAAAGAATCTTTGAGAGGAATCAATCAAGATGGCAATGGCAAATTCAAGAGTTTTGCTGATGAATTGAATTCTTGAAAAATGCTGAGAGTGGATGTTAAGTTTTCTCACCACAAAAATGGTAATTATGTGAGGTAATGTATTTGTTAATTAGCTAAATTTAACTATCCCACAGTGCATATGTACTTCAAAACATCACACTGTACTTGATAAATACTAATATATACAACTTTACATGTTAATTAAAAAAATTAGAAAAAATGTAAATTTATACAAAAAGTGTTCTGAACCCCACATTGTCTTTGCTCACCAGTTTCATGGTGGCAGATGATATAAATTTGTACTGACCTGAATTTACATGGCAGAGGTTGCTCTGGAACTCCATACAGAACTCTCAGATGCTGTCGGGCCAGCAGAGACTTTCCAGTGGAGCACAGAGTGCAATCTGCCTTCTTCCCCACTCACCACCCGGTCCTCTCAACAGCCCTCTGCCCGGCCACCCTGCAGGCAGGCTGCCTGGGAGGCCCTGGCCATGCTGCTATCCCTTCCCGCAATGACAGTCATCACCAAAATGAAACCTGACATGAGAATTTCCATTTTAGTGGGAAGATGATAAAACTCATTTAACCTTTCCACTCAATAGGCTGATGATTCCCTCTGTTCCTGAACGTTGGTGAGGTTCACCAGAAGAAGAGGCTCAAGTTACCTGGGGCATTCTAATGCAAGAGTCATTCTTTCCATTTCACATGAGTTCATTTCTACCCAATCATTTTCAAACTTCACACGAATGGAATTTCCAAGCTCCGATTGGAAGAAACCACCTTGATGTTCTCCATATTCACATCACAAAGAGCATCAGCAGCCTGGAGAAATGATGAAAGCAGATAATATTCTAGGCACAGATGCAGCTCTTTCTCACCGCCTTTCAGTCTGTCAGGGAAGTAATCTCTGTGTCTCCCAGAGCACAATCGCTTCACACCACCAACACCTTTTTGTTCTGCTGGGAATAACCCTGTCACTTTGTCTAATTCTTCATTGGTAAGAAGTATTCATTGCCGGAGACCTGTCATCGTGATGTGATTACTGCACTTGATAGCAGCTCTAATATTTAATATTTAATATTTCCTAAATGTGAGATAATCGTGAAAATATAGGAAAAATTGGCATATTAAGAAAAAGGAGCAATTGTTCTTCATTCTATAACTCCAAGTGAATTGCTTGTCTACATTGTCTGAAATAACAGATGTAAATCCAAATCTTTGTAACAGAGACAGCCAGAGACTTGAGAGACCATCTGAGTAGAATACTTCTGGTCATGCAGTTGTTCATTCATGATGCAAATATTTTATGAACATTTTCCCTGGGAAAGCACTATTGCAGACTTTCCATTATTTTATGGGGAAAATATTTTGAAAAGAGGGAGGGTCAGCTAAGAGAAGACATAGGAGATATAAAATGCAAAATGGAGAATATGATGAAGCAGCAAAAGCCTTGGGAGAGGGGGTTGGACTCTAACCCAAGCTGTACCCTCCATGAGTTGGGAGAATTTGAGCGGGATTGAGCTGGCTTCCAACTTCCTCATTTGTAATGAAGAGAATTGGGTCCTTGGTAAAGCTAATGTTCTATGACGTCATATGATTAAAACCTTCCCATCTTCTATAGACATATGTCTCTCCCAATTTTTAACTTGCTAGTGATTGCTGGTCTTATACTAAATCACTCAACATGAGAAACCCAGCGGATGTGATATGAACTTCACCACCACATTTCCAAAAATGCATGCTTTACAAACCAAGATCCCATCCTTCACAACTTAAAAGGCAGGTCTGCATATCTCTATAGGTGTCTACAGAGGTCATACTCTATTTATTTAAGGAAATAAAAAGACTGCATAACAACCAAGGTAGAAATAAAATTAGATTCTTATTATCTAAATCTACTAATTTTATTCTGAATCAATGTGGATACTTGCGGCAAAGCAGCTTGAGAAAGGCATCGTGACTTTACTTGGTGCCAGTTTGGTCTCTGAGTTTAATAGGATTGTTGTGGAAAGCACATAGACATAGCACAAAACTGAGTTCCGATTTTGTTGTTCTATCTCATTCAACTTTCACAATAATCTTGAGATGGTAGTTATTTCCTCCAATTTATAGATAAAGAAGCTGATCTTAGAAAGGTTAAATTACTCCTCAAGTACCATGTGCTTGTGTTTGGTGGAGACAAAACATGACTACGGATCTGACTATCGCTGCTCAACTTCAGGTGCCTGCCTCAGCCCTCTTACCTGTGAACGCACACCAGCGACACTAGATCACAGTTTGGTGGAGAGGGTTAAATGGCATGATGAATATCAAATGTTTAGCTCAGCCTGGAGCACAGTAGGCACTCAAACTTTGTTGCCTTCCCACATGCAAGAAGACTCAGGTCCATAGGACAGGATTGAGAGATAAACATTCTTACTACAGAATGGGAAAGGGGGAAACAGACACGATAGAGCAGCTGGGTGAACTCTTACAAGACCTTTCTCCAAGTAAGCTATCGCTCCACAGTTCCTGTTGTTACCCTCAGAAAGGCTTCATGCTTAGGCAGCAGATCCGGACCCGCCCAGCTTGTGCCCCTGGGGAGGGTGAGCACCCTTTCGGGAATCTTGGCAGGAAGTGCACCCTCCCAAAGCCCACTGCTGTCTCGAGGAGTCACGGGTGATGAAGATGTTTCCTGCCATTCTATGCAAGACAGAGAGTCGCTTAACCCTGGTCTCATTATCACTGGAGTAGCTGGCGATTGGACCCCCACCCCTCAAAGTGAATCAGCAGCCAGGACGAGTCCTTCGGCACCATCCTATCTTGGTTGCAAGCAAGCAAACCTGTCACCTTCCTGTTTTATCTACACATGGTATTCGTTTCCTTTGACGTGGATTCTTACACTTAGGGCGGAGGGATTTCTCGAAAAACATTTGTTGTATGCCACCGATCCCTGCCTGACACCCCTTTCTCTTTCCTTTTCAAGGCTCCAGGAATTGCTAAATGGCACATCCTGAACAGCCAGCACTCTCGGCTAAAAATAATACTAGAGGGCGTGTTTATCTGCATCAGTGCTTCCTCTCTGGGGGCTTTGCAGACGTTATCTCATTTATCCTTAACACCATGCTGCCAGGTAGGATGTGGCCAGTTGTCCCAGAAAGGTAAGGAAGGCTTGAAGGGGAAAGGTCATCAGTGGAGCTTCTATCCTGACGCCCAGCAGATAAACTCGGCCTTTAATTTAGCTTAAAAATCTATTCGCTCCGCAATTCCCCTTGGAACTGTGGGAGCCCATACAACACAAATGCAAACCTAAGAGTTCTGGCACATAGGAAAATGCCAGGTTTAAATGGATCAGAACCCCCTGTGCTGCTACTTCTGAGTGTCTTTGCTTTCATCACATTTACAAACTGAAGATGCCCTGGCCTTGGGTCGTCCCTTCCAGGTGCTCTACAGACGCATCCTCCCCTCCAGACCTCATCCGCCACCATGGTTTTAACTTTCACCTGTGTAAGCAGATGGCAGCTTCCAGTTTTCTGTGTCTCTTAACCTCTCTCCATAGTTGAATATATAATAACTACCTACTAGAAGTTGTGCATAAATTTGTCACATGCACTTCAAAAACGTGTTCCAAACAGAGCACATCATGGTTTTCCTCGTTCTGCACATCCTCCTATCTTCCCAATCTCTAGACCTAGAAATAATGACCCATCTCCCAAAACCTGGAATCCTGGAAGATCCCTGCTCATCATTACTACATGCAAGTGGTTGCTGAGTATCTTCCCAGGGTCACTTTCCCTCCCCCACATGCATGCCAAGAAGACTGACTTGCAGGGCACAAACAGCAGAGCTCCTCTGCCCTCCAGGCTTGGCCTTTGGTGAGCACTGGCAGGAGAGTGGGAGGGGCAGAAGAAGGAAGGTGCTGCCTTTGTGCTCCCTGCCTCCCTCCCACCAAGGGGTCACCACGGACTGGCTGCACACTGGACACGGGCTTGGGTCTCATCAGGCATCCCTTTCCACACAGCTGTGTTTCAGGGTTCTCACGACCATTCCTTCATGCTAGTGTCAGGGCTGGAGGTGGGAAAGGCCCTGTCTCCTGAGGGCACCAACCCCAGGGCACTGCCCAATCCCTGTTGCATTTCCTAAGCCCCTGCACACTCTGTAAATAGCCCCTGTATTAAACTTATTATGGCACTAAGCTAGAGTGGGGTCCCCTTTCTTTCCTGATTGTACCCAAACTAATATAATCACCAATTTCTGCTTTCCCAACCAATTCAGATGAAATTATATATACACATATATTTATTATTTATTGAATTATAAAAGCCAAGACGACATCATATTTTAAGCCCTCAATACATCTGACCTTGATTGCTATGTTGCTTCCAAATCTCTCTCCCTATAGTCTCCTAGCCATTGTTCAGATCGTCAGTGTGTTTTCTAAAATATCCATGTAATTACATCAGTCCTGCATAAGTCCATCAAAGGTCCTTGCCTTTCAGCAAATGATTTACTTTTACATATCTGTCCTTCTAGAGTGAATCTATTATTTCTACTTCCAGGACATCCTCAATAAATATTTATTAAATAGATGCGTATTGAATGGGACTTCAGATCTTAAAATAAATATAGGTATTTCCTCTTGCAAGATTATTTTCTATTTGTTGTCCTACTAAACAAGCCCTCTTTCCGTGGCTCCTGGAATGCACATTTCTGGGTCCAATGTGATGCCTTTCTAATTGTGCAGCACTGTGATCAACGAGAGATTGGTTAGATGCCGATACAGAAACAAAGGCTCTAAACTAGATTTCCTGGACGCAATTCCTGATTTCTCCACTAGGCAACTTGCTTAGCATTCTATGCTTCAGTTTATTATTACTACTCTTTAAAATTAGGATCGTA
Organism: Mirza zaza; assembly: GCA_008750895.1. Lineage (NCBI taxonomy): Eukaryota > Metazoa > Chordata > Mammalia > Primates > Cheirogaleidae > Mirza > Mirza zaza. The sequence goes on from VSMD01010788.1 coordinate 10,350, forward strand.
AAATCATATAACTCATGGATTTCCTGCAAAGATTACAGGGATTGACACATACTCAGAATAGTGCCTGGTGAGAACACAATAAAGTTAGCTTTATTTCTTAATCCATCCTTAGTTCACTACCATCATCCTCATGGTGTATACTTGTAGTTTGTTTAGCTCACGCTTTCATGAAAACAAACCTCTACCTGAAAACCATCTAACACCAAAAACCATGACAATGCCTGGCATTTGTGACCATGAGCACTCCATTGCAAGCTGTCATGTGGACGTCCCATAGCCTCTGCTTGCATAGACATTCCACATAGACATTCTCTGTAGTATCTTCCTTCCCCTTCAGTGGCTGTCAGAAGTCAGGAAAAAAATAGGAATATTTAAAATGCCTTTGTATGTTATATTTGTGACTCCTTCGTGATCTTTTTCAGAACTGAAAGAATATTTCCTTCTACACAACTGCACCTCTCTCCCTTTATCTTCCCACACTTTTTCTTTTTGAACAGGCTCACTCCTATGTCTTCATTTCTTCCAAAGATTGATAGAGAAAACTAAATTTGGAATTTCAAAACTATACTTATCAAACCAAAGTTCTAAATTGCTTTTTAAAAACTGATCATAAAATACAGGTTTATTATATTCTAATATTCTAAAATTCTATTTAGCAGAAAAAAAATTATCAAGAAAAAAATAGAAAACCTCCATTTCAACAACCCAAAAAAAATCATCCACTAGTATTTTACAACATTGTTTCCTGTCTTTTTTAGAATTATATGCATTTTTTCATAGTTGAGAATATATTCTACACACAATTATATATCTTGCCTTTTTCCATTTTGTCAAATAATCGTCATGGATCTGAATTATACATAAAATAATTTTAACCACGCCATTAATTCAATTAATTTAATCAGTGCTATCATAATAGTCTACCATTTGTTTGTACCACTAATTTAATGAAATATCTCCTCTTATTAGAAAACTTATTTTCTACTTTTAAAATTATTTCTATGAAGCTATGATAAATTTCTTTGGCTATAAATTTTTGTCTACATTTTCATGAAAGATTGCCAATATAAAATTGCTAGGTTGAAAAATACGAACATTTTAAGACTTTTGATTAACCTTAATACAAAATTGCCTGCTAGAAAGTATATGCCTGATTATATTTTCTCCTGTAGTACATCAAGGTCAATGTTAGAGTTAGTATATGCTTAGCAAGTTCTAAATTTATGTATTGGTTAATCTTTCCTCATTGAAAGGCAAAGCCTATGTCTTTTAAATGTATATTTTAAACAATAAGTATTAAAACAAACATAAAGTGGCTTAACCTTCACTGAAATTTTAGACATCTTTTATTTCACTCAAAAGGACTCCAATTGAGATAACACTTCAATTTATTGTATATGTCATGGGATGTAGAAGGAGCAGCCCCTCCCATCAGAGAGCACCTAGCCAGTGAGCACTACAGCCTTGGAGGGCACCTGCAGGCACACGTGGGCCAGCCATGCGCAGCCCCGGAGGACTATGCGTGGCTCCTGCCATGCACATGTGTCCCAGGCCACTCACAGATTCCAGCAGTCTCCTTGCAGAGACTGAGCACAGAAAGGGGCACACAGAGAGCATTCTTTCCCATGTCCACTCATTCCACATCTACTAAGTGTCAGTTACATGGGAGAAACCATGCTCAGCACCAGGGAAACCGCATTACAGGAGAGACTGCCTGCCTTCCTACAGCTGACACTTTAGGAAACGAAGTGACCATTAAATAATTGATTAATTAAATATTTAATCATATTTGTGATGCAGTACTCTACAACAGAATAATAACTGATACAGGAAACATTCTATTTGGCAAGTTACAGTTTCTGCATGAAGTATATCATCTGTCTCAAAAATCTTCATACATGGAAATCACTCTATTACTTACAAACACCTGGTAAGATTAAAAATGGCATTTGATGATAACTTCTCTCCTTTAACCTTCTTTGATTTCTGTGCAATCACACATGCTCCAACAACAAATGAAACATGTGCTAGCTCCCCTAACTCAGGCTGTACGTCAGTGTAAAAGATGTACCTCTGATGTTCAACAGATTATGGTTGGGCAGAGGTGGAAAATCTAAAATCTCTTTGTTTCCTTAAGTTAGCATCTCATAGTCTCTCAAGGACAAATGTCATGTGGTGAAGAGAAATTTAGCCTAAAGAATTTCAATGGTCTGCCCATCCACAGCTAACCATGGAAAGAACCAGCGCCATCCAATGAAAAGAACAGTCTAGGTCCTCCAGGCAGCTCTGCAAATGCCGCTCGCTCCCCTGCTTGCCCGCAAGCAATGACGCTTCATGCTGGACAAGCAGCAAAGGATCCTGCTTTGGCTCTGCAGACGTTCTGTCTCACTTGCAAAGTTATATTCCAGACACAGAGATGCACTTGTCCACATGGGAAATGAGGGGCGATATCCTAACTGCCACTCCCATCCACACCCCAATGGGGTCAGGGAGATTAAATCAAAGTCCAGCTTGGGAGCATCGCTTGTTACCCTGCAGATGCTCTGTCCTCTCCTTCCGTGCCCGTTTGCTTGCAGGGGTGCACACAGGCAGAAAACGTGGCTGCAGAGCTCGCGCCTGCCACTAGTGAGGCCGGGCATCCTCGCCCGGCTCAGCTACCTTCCAGTGAGTGGAGCAAAACAGAGATCTCTGTTGTGGCAATTGCTGTTGTTTGGTGCACAACCCCCAGACCTCCCTCTGCAGGCCCCCCAACGTCTGCTCGGTTATTGTCATTGACGGGCCCATCCTGGCTGTCCCCCAAAACACACGCCCACTGCCCGCCATCCTCATTTCCCCCATTGTTTGCCGGGGCTGGCCCTGACCCCTGGGTATTTATAAAGGCCACTTCCCGCTGCATCATTGTGTGCTCTTTTGCCCTCAGCTCCCACATTTCCTGACAATGGGGGGAGGGGCTTGTTAGCAACCCAGGTCCAGCTCCTGGCTTCCTCCATGTCCTGTTTACCCACTTTGCAGGCGCCTCCCGGCCCCTCCTCAGGCACAGTCCGCCAGCTCTGACTTCGCCCGCGTGGCCGCAGTGAGAAACCTTTTCCAGTCTAGCGCTTGCCTAAGGGAAAACAAGCCAAGGGCAAAGGGCTTCTGGGTAATGGGATGGAACCTCAAAGGCGCTTCAGCCTCTGGACCGAACCTCTGGTGTTCGGGGTCAAAGCTGAAGGTGTCAGCCTTGGAGAGAGACACGCACGGCCTCTTTCCCTGTGTCCCCAGAGAATGGAACTGCTGACAACTGCAGCCTCTGTTTTCCTCTCCTCTGAAGCTTGGACCTGCGGCCATGAACTGCCAGGACTGTCACAAGTTCAGACCAAAAGGCCTGCCCTTGTGGGCAGACGTGTCCTTTGCAGAAATATGGTATTTCTGTGTTTTCCAGGATTTCTTTTCTTTTCTTTCCTTCACCCCTTCCTTGCTCTCCACAGAAGAATTACAATGTCTCCTTTTTCAGGCTGACGCACTAAATCACGCACATGGGTGAATGGAAGAGTAGCAGCTTTGTGCATCTGTGGCTATGATCTTTCGACTTTTCAGTTGTTCATTTTCAGCCCTCATTTGATAGGGGGCTCCTTCCACTTTCAGCACACAGGATGAGAGAACCAGGGCTCAGTCAGAGTGATTAGGAAACTTGCTCAAGGTGACGAGCCGGTTGTGAAGCCCAGCTGCTACCTGGGAGGCCAGGGTGCGAGCTGGGCCACTGCTGTCCCGTTACCTGTGGCCTTCCTTCCCTCACTGCTTGGGTCTGCCCAGCCCTCCCGGCTCAGCTGCTGATCCAGGGCTTGATGGGAGACCTGAAGGTACACCCACGAGAAGCCTAAACCCATTTGGAAGGATTCACTGTTAAAGGAGACTTTCAAGGCTCCTTCCACTGGGATGAGCTCGGCACCAGCCCAGTCTGTCTGGCAGTGACGTTCGTTCCTTCCCACTGTCAGGAACTGAGATTTCGGCAGCGCCACCTTGTTTGTTATTGCAGTCAGAGCTCTGCCTTGAATGGGAAACACAAGCAAAAGGTGACTGGAGCCACCAACATGCTAGCCAACTGGGTGCCCTCATGCCTTGGTTTTCGGTTTGGCAAAGCCATGGTCTTTTCCCAGCAGCCAGGTACCAATAGCCAGACATTCTTCTCCCAGGTCACTCCAGCCACTCTCTCTGTCCCTGATGCAGCCACATGTCCTTGGGCACCCAACTGAACATGTCTGTGTTTGGCCTGAGCTGCATCATCCTCCCAGTCCGGTGGTCCTCACCCCTGCCCTCTCTCCCAGCCAGCCTCCTGCTTCATGCCTGGCCCCACTGCTACTCCAGACTGCGGGGCTCCTGGTCGACAGCAGGCCAGTCTCAGGGCCATGACAGGGTGAGTAATGCACAGGCCAGCCGGCAGGTCAGAGGGCAGCTGCTCCTGGGATTCCATCTCCTTAGATGAGGAGACCGGTAACTATGATCACCCAGTGGAATTAGTTCCCAGAGGAGATGGGCAAGATAAAGCACATTAGCAAAATGTTGCCCTCTTTGATTTCATGCCACAAAAGGCAAAGGCTTGCCTGGAGGACCTGAGCTCACCACTGACCCTCTCCTGAGGCTACTGGGATCACCCTTATCAGCACCATCGTCATCATGTAACCCTAGAACGTCAGAGCTAGAACGAGGGGCCAGACAAACCCTCCTTTTATAAAGGAGGAGACAGAGCCCAGAGGGCTCGAGTGGCCTTCTGGAGCCTGCAGCAGACTCTTCTGTCCATCTCTGTGATCCCCTCACCACGTTATCCACCAGGCCTGGGAGACGTCGCCCTGCAGTCGGCGGGAGGCTGGAAGTATGCGCCGCAGAGATGAGGGTGTCTCCATTTCTCAGATTAGCTTGGAAAGAATAAAATGCCAGGAATGAGCTCTCCACCCCAACGGACATGTCCCTACTCGCAGGCTGGGGGAGAGCGTGGACAGCAATCGCCAGCCCTGGAGACCATGTCCTCTCTACCCAGCACTCCAGGGACTTGCAAAAGAAGACAGCACCACCACCAAATAGCTTCTGTTAATCCCATACACGTGCACAGACTTGTGTCGTCAAACAAACACCACTCAACTCGAACGAGGTAGGTACAGTACCTGACATAAGAGTATTCATTCATTCACTCATCCATTCATTCCTTCACTCAACAAAGAGATATATTCAGGTTCAGTCTACACTTATTCATAACATACTTTATCCCAGGCACTAAACTAGGTGTCAGGATACTTCGTCTGAGCAATAATTACATTGTAGTTTGCAATTTGCGGGGGTAATAGACACAATAAAAACAATACAGCCCAATGTGGGAATATGTGAAAAAACATACATATTTACATAAAATAAAGATATCCACAAAGACACTCAACTTGTTTGGGATGCACAAGGAGAACATCAAGAATGTCTTCACAGGGATATAGCAGAGACCAGTTTTTAGTGATGCCCAGCCCTGGGGCTGTAGGCGAGGCACTGGGCAGTCCCAGCGGACAGAGGCCACCAAAGGGCAGACGCAGTAGAGGACTCAGACTGCTAGGAGAGCCACGTGCAGTGCAGTCTGACTGGAACAGGTGGTGATCATGGCTCTTTGTGCAGAGCCAAGGTCACCAGAGGCCTTATGTGTCGTGCCAAAGAGCATGGCCTTTATCCTGAAGGGATTAGAGAGCCATTAAAGACTTAAGTAAAGGGAATGGCAGGATTATGCTTCCCATGAAGAAATGCTCTGGTTCTCAAGTGAAAAGTGAATTTCAGGGAGGTAAGATCGGTGGTCAGGAAACTATGGAGCAATCCAGGTGAGTGTGTCCACTTGTCAAGTGCCTCATTATATCAGAAACCGAACTCATCACTTTATACAGTCTAGATCAGCATTTCCAAGGACTAACATTAATAAGCAGCTACTAGTGTCCCGGCACTATTCCAGGCACTACAGACACAGTGGTTAGCAGGGCTAATAGAGTCCCAGTTCTTGAGCAGCTTACACTCTAATAGGGGAAGACAGATGATAAATACGTAAGATAATTTCAAGTACTGATAAATGCTATAGACTGACCACTTCATTGTGTTACTTTCCCAAGATTATATGTAAAGTCAGAAAAGAGCCAAGATTTGAGCCCAGAGCTGAATCCTCAGTCTATGATCCAGCCAACAAACACTTTAGGGAGAAGAACACAGATTGAAATCGGATGTGGCAGGAAAGAGGGCACAGAGGATCTGGGGACATGTGATTCCTCCAAACGTTCTGTTTAATTATCTATTATTGGCTGCAGATCAATTTGTTGTCTGAGACTTGAGCTTCCTGCTAACTCATTCATTCATTCATTTGACTCACACTTGATGAGCATTTACTCTCTGCTAGGCACCGTGCTTGGTTTTCAAGAATGGAGATAAACATATCACCCCTGCCCTTAATTTTTCACAGAAAGGTGGAAAACCAGCCAGATAAGTGGAAAATTAGAGAAAGCAGGATAGTGCCTTTAAAATAGCTAATACTGTAGAAAATGAGTTCTTTTTCATGACAGATGTGCACATTACAGTTCACATGGCACTCGATATCAAAAGAAACCTGATTGTTACTATTATCTTTAAGTAAGTCAAAGAACCATGGCACTCAGTCCACGAAAGGTGCAAGGAGGCTGTGACGTGAGTGTAACGACACAGCCGTGAGGAACCATGGTAGATCTTGGACACTTTGGGAAGACACTTAGACTCTATGGAAATACCTGTCATTCCAAATGGCATTTCCATGTGGAGAGAAATGTAGCTTATTTCTTTTATGGAGTTTTGCTTTTTAAACCAAAGGTGTCAGAATAAGCCAGCCAAGTTAAAGAGGTGTTCGGTATTTGGCTGGGTGGTGTTCACATAATGTAAGGTAGTTTGAAACCAAGCCATTTAAAATTGCCTGAACAAAAGCCTGAACCACATACACTGTCCCAAATAGTCTTACTAGTGGACCAGTTTTACTCTTTCATGTATAAATTCAGTTTCTAGAGGCAGTCTGAATCTCAATTAGAGGCTCATATGAAGACTACTGGAAGAGCTGTGTAGGACAAACAATTTGGAGTCAACTGAAGAGCAATAATTATAATCAAAAGTTTGCTGAATGCTTTTGATGTACCAAGTACTGTGCAAAATGACTCTTCTTCTTTTAGAAAATGTCCTATGAGGTAAATATAATTTTTCCCTCTTTATTTATGTGAAAAAGATCTGACAGGGAAAGAAGAACTTGTCCCAGGTCATATAAGATTCTGAATTGAAACCTAGGTCTAAGCCTGGGACCTGAGAGTTCAACCACTACCCTGTCCTATTCCTCTGCAAGCCTCTAAAATGATGGCTTATAAATTAGACCAGCAGCAGAGCCACCTTATAAACCTTCCTAAAACTTAAGGTTCTCACTTTTGGAGGCTACACATCATAACACATGAAACATGTGATATCATACCCATGTCTTACATTTAAATTTTGTTAAAATTTAAATATTGCTCAAAGACAATCTCTGCAAATGGCCAACAGTTTGTAAGTGAAAAGGTGCTCAACTTCACAGATTATTAGGAAAACTCAAATGAAAACCACAATGTGCTATCACCTCACACTTGTTAGGATGGCTATTATCAAAAAGGCAAACGATAAGAAGTGTTAGCGAGAACATGGAGAAAAGGGAACACTATTGGTGGGAACGTCAACTGGTAGTCACTATGGAAAACAGTATGGACGTTTATAAAAACATTAAATATAGAACTACCATGCGACCCAGCAATCACACTTCTGCGCATATATCGCAAGGAAAGAGAATCAGTACCTGAAAGAGATACTGAATGCACTACTATGTTCACTGCAGCATTAGCCACAGTAGCCAAAACACAAACACAACCTAAGTGTCCATTGATGGATGAATGAACACACAAATTGTGGTATATATACACAATGGAATATTATTCAGCCATAAAAAGGAAATCCTGCCATTTGCAACAACATGTATAAAACTTGAGCGCATTATGCTAAGTAAAATAAATTAGAGAAAGACAAATGCTTTATGATCTCACTTATATGTGGAATCTTAAGAAGTCAGATTCATTAAAACAGGGTAGAATTAAAACAGTAGTTGCCAGGAACTAGGGAAAGGAGAAGTGGGGAGATATTGGTCAAAGAGTCCAAACCTTCAGTTGTAAGATAAATAACTTCTAGAAATCTAATGTACAGGATGGTGACAATTAACATAACAATAGTATATTGTATACTTGCAATTTGCTGAGAGAGTAGATCTTTGTTTTTTGGGGTTTTTTTTTGCCCAGGCTAGAGTGAGTGCCATGGTGTCAGCCTAGCTCATAGCAACCTCAAACTCCTGGGCTCAAGCAATCCTGCTGCCTCAGCCTCCCAAAAAGCTGGGACTACAGACATGTGCCACCATGCCCAGCTAATATTTTCTATATATATTAGTTGGCCAATTAATTTCTTTCTATCTATAGTAGAGATGGCGTCTCGCTCTTGCTCAGGCTGGTCTCGAACTCCTGACCTCAAGGAATCCGCCCGCCTCGGCCTCCCAGAGTGCTAGGATTACAGGCGTGAGCCACCGCAGCCGGCCGAGAGTAGATCTCAAATGCTCTCACCACACGCACACACAAAAGAGTGGAGTGACGGATAAGTTAACTCACTGGTTTGTGGTAATCATTTCACAACATACACATATGTCAAAATGTCATGTTATACACAGTAAATTCAACTTTTATTTGTCAATTATACCTCAGTAAAGCTGGAAAAAAGAAAAAGAGATAAGCTATGTTGAATTACTATAGATTATTTAACATAATGATTAATAAACATATTAGTTATTTCTTTATAACTTTATTCTTGAGTTTTGTGACCAGTCTTATTTTTTTGTTTGTTTTTCGTTTTTGCTTTTTGTTTTCCAGCCTCAAATATTTTCTTAGGACCTTGAAAAACCTGTAGACTGGGGGGACCAGGGTTATAATGCCTTGCCTATAGTTTTGTTCCAAGAAAGAGCCCTATAAAGGTTTAGAATACCACAGTTGGATTAAAAACAACGTTTAGTCTCATTATGTAAAAGCCTCAAAATTCAGATGTATGGCATCTCATGCTCAGGAAATGCAGGACGGTGCTCCTGGTGCCGGTGTTGGTTGAGTTCCCTACATCTTGGCTCTGTTGCCTGAAACCCAGTCCAATGCCTTTTTTAGTGAATCTAAAAGCCACTCAGAAAGCAGACAGAATCTACCTATCACTCTGAATTATTCATGGGCACAGCATAGAGTTCCCATCTCCCAAATCACACTTCAGTTTTCACATTTTTAATTTTACTTCCATATGTATGTTTAAGAGCAGGACAACCTGTGTTATGGCTTCGTTTATTTTGCTTTTGGAAGAATGAAAAGAGATTTCCCTAAGCATTGGAAGAATGTGAGATAGGAAAGAGAAAACCAGAAGAGAAATAAAACTTCAGACAGAAGTGTGGAGGAAGGAAGTGGAAACAGAGACCAGCCGAGTTCCGCTCCCCCACTTTCAACCTGAGACTGCCTCCTGAGCCAGGGGTCCCACAGGCTCCCAGGCCCTCAGCAGGGATTAGTGTGTGCATTTCTACATCAAAGAAACAAACTGACTGCAGAGGTCCCCAGTGAAAGAAGATCTACACTGAGAAGACAGTGGAGTATTTAGAAATAACTTTAAGCACCAGCAGTTCAGACTTCATTTCTCTAATCCCCAATTACAAATCATCTATTGACAGATCCATAAAGCCACCCACCCATAAACTTTCCTTTATCCCCTTTAAGAAATATATTTCAGTGTATTTCGCATAGCTGAAGTAAAACATCTCAGAAAGCATAGCTTTGTTCCACCCTTCAGGTCCCAAAAGCAAAACCAGTGGCTTCTAAGGTCACTAGGAGGAGAACACCTGCCTTCCACGGTTTGCACACATGGGAAGGTGGGAACAGAGAGACAATTCATTTCCTGAGCACAGAAACTTTCCAAAATCTTTCCTCACCTCCAACCAGGGCTGAACCCGTTCACCCTGAGAATGACAAAGGTTGGAAGAGAAGCAGGAAACAGGATGGGCGCAGGAAACCCACACTTGGAGGGCAGTGCTCTGATACCCTCTCCTCTATGCCGAGGATCTGGGAATGTCCAGCTGTAAGGCAAGTGAGCCATGCTTGGCCTTTCAAGGACAACCTGATCCATCAAGTGGCCTTCCCCTTTGGGAGTCACAAAAATGCACTTCAAAATGGCCTCTCTAATCAACCTGCCTAGGTGGAATGTTCCCCCAGCCAACCGCAGGAAGTTCCCTCTCCAAACCTATTCATGAGGCTGGAGCTGTGTAAGTAATTAGTCTCCCACTGGCTCTATAATCCTCGCAGGCTGAGAGCCCAGGCCTTGAGTCCAGGTGGGACCATCAAGGCATGCTCTGGCAGTTCAGGCATTACCATAGAAACAGGAGACTTTATTCATTTTACAAAAAAAACACAAAACAACAGAAGGCTCTCCTTCAGACAATAGGACCACGTCACCAGAGCCCTCTGTGCCCCAGGAGACAGGCCCAGCCCCAAGGCCTCTTTCCTCGGCTTCCCCACACATTCTAGAGGAGGTGGGCCAGCGGGCGGCTCTGAGGCCGGGCCACCTGACACAAGAATGTGTCATTCTGAAGCGCCCTTGCAGATGTTTCCTGAGCTGAGCCCAAGCAAGGCTGGGAGCAGAGATGTGGCAGCAGGAGGCCAGAGGCGACAGGAGGCGGCCCTGAGCTCAGCCCAGGGCCCTGCCTAACAACGTGGGCCAGCCACAGCCGAGAGAAAGTGCCCTGCAGCAAAGGACCCTAAAACATGACCGTTCTGGTTAATAAAAGGACTTAAGAGATTGAAAAGAGGTACCATCTTTATGGTTGGCAACAGATAGCACCATTTTGAAGGTCAACTCTGAGGAAATCTTGAGAAAATGAGACATAATATGTCCTCTCTTCCGGTCCATCTTTCACCTCCCAAGCTCCTGCCTGACCTTCCCTGGAAGCTGCTTTCCGTTACTCCGGCTGGCACAGACCTCTTCTTTCACACTCGCACTGGTGACGGCCAGTGCCTGCCGAGTGGCCGCTCCGTGCCAGGCACTGCTTGGGCATCTCATGTGGCTCCATGTGGCCATTCCTCACAGCAGTCCTGTGTGCGAGGTGCTTGCATGGCCTTCACCGCAGGGTGGTGGCGGGTCAAGCAACGTGCCTGCCGTCTCAGAGCTACCGCCAGGCAAGGCCTGGATTTGAGCCCAGACATTCTGACTTCAGTCACTCACTGCCTTATCACCTTCACCTGGAATCTCCCATCAGTGAATTAATTAATTTCTCCTTTCTCTGTTTATTGGTTCATCAAATACTTTGGGTAGACACTGTGTGAGAGACGACGACGGCCAGGCAACCCGAGGCGCGGGGCGGGTCCTTACAAGCGGCAAGTGCTCAGAGCGCGTGTGCGGCGAGGACTCTGTAGGGCAGCTGAGGCCGTGTCCTGGGAGCCTCTCGCAGGTTTTCCTGAGGAACCCGGCACTGAAACTGCAGCCGGGGGAGAGAGAAGGAAAACAGAAAGCGCCGCTGACAGGCGCACGGCCGAGCGGCAGCCGGCGGATGCTGTTTCGTGGGAGCGAAGTTCCAGGTCGGCAATCGTGCGTGTGCCTGGGCGGGGCTGGGAGCGACAGGCGAGGCTGGCAGATTACGGCCAGAAAATGAAGGTTACTTAGGGTTTATCTGTAGACAAAGGGGAACTGATGAAGGCATTTGAGCAAGAGAGTGTTGCAACGAGACTGTGTTTGGAAAGATCGCTCTGCAGTGCACGACTGGATTGAGATGGGAGGGCGAGAAGAAACAGCAGAGCAGCGGCGTGACTGCCACAGAGCAGGCGCGAGGTGACGACGAGGGACACCCGCGAGGCGGCAGCGGCGTGCAGGAGCGCCGCTGGGAAGCGCGGGGCCACAGACCCGCCCGGACGCAGGGCGTCAGAGCCCACGGAAGGGAGGTGCCCCTCGGGTGCTGAGAGGATATTAGCTATTAACAGAGAGAGAAGTTATGAGGAGGATTTGGTTTATGCGGATCGTCCCAGAGAGTTTAAGCTAAGTGTGTAAAACAGAGAATTGAACATCTTTGACTCCAGTTTAGGAAGGACTTCAAACATCCTGAAAGAAACTTACAGGTCATTCACTCAATGGTGGCCATGGTAATGGGAGATGGAGATGAAACTGACATGAAACAGAACTTGCAGCCAGCGACAGGCTCTCAGCTCCCTGAAGGTGTCAGTCATCCCTGATTTATACCCAATGGCTGAGGCCACAGCCAGCTAGAGTATAGGCATTCGGTAATATCGGTGGAAGGAATAAAGCCTTGTAGATTCAGGGCAAATTAGAAAAATAGTCTCTTTGGATAGTTGCAGAAGCTTTAAATTCTACCCTGGACAACATACTAGTGGATAACTTAAGCCAATGTGGTCTTGTCAGCAATGGTATCTAGGGCATTCAAAATGGAATTAGGATCTCCCCTTAAGATGATGGCTTCAAAATTCAGAATTATGAAAACTTCGAGGCCACACGAATGGCCTTTCTGTATGTTTTCTTCCTCTCAGCCCTTGGAAGTTTTCAACTCTAAAAGGTCAGGCCTTTGAAAATGGTGGACTTGTGCTTCTCACCTCCACATCCCAGCTATAAAACGGGGACAGAATTCTCAGCTTCAATCCTGCAATGAAACATCTTTCCAGACCCTGCAGAAGAATTTTAGATGCTGTTCTAAACAGCAAAGTGATTATTGGATCATGTACTTAATTCTTTTAAAACGCTAGTCCTTTTTATCTCAAAAGCTTTTCTAAGAGTTGTTCAGCCTGCTTGTCAGATTAAAGAGGAAGGATTCCGAGTGAGGGCTCCAGCCAGCTTTCCCCAAGTCAAAGAGTTTTGTGTGTACACTTGAGGCGGTCAGTATCTAACAATGGCTGGACACACTCTCTGAACTTAATTTCCATTTTAATTTCAGGTCAGCCCTCTCTGATATATTTGGGGCAACATGATGACTGTGCAGTGGTTTTCTCTGGTGGTTCGGTGTAGATTGAAGGGTGGTTGGGGAGATAAACAAGGAGACAAACAGAGTGTCACCACAGATACCTGAATTTGTTTCTTCTCATCAAAAGATATTCACCACATACTGGCCCTTTTTATCTCTTGCTGCTCCCTATCAAAGACATTGACTTGCACCTTTTCCTACTTCTCAAATTAAACTTCTGAAAATTTAAAGTTAAATTAAAAAATTTAATTCACTGTTTCATTTCATACTTTTACTTCTTTTTTGCTACATTTTTTACTTCTTTTTGTGACTTGCCTGCGTAGTATATGATCAAATTGCCTCACCTCAGCCTTATATGTTAGGGGAATTATTGAAATTCACTATTTCTTGGGGCCTAACACTCAGATTTAGATTAGTTTCGTTGGTCTTATTTTTCAGACCCAAAGTGAGATCAAAAGCCTTAACTAAGATCACCCAGCAGTTGCAGAGCTATGGTGGGGAATGAAATCTGCAGCTACCATATCTTAGGAGCACAGAGTAAGAGAAAGCAAAAGGCCATCACCTCATTATCCTCAGTGCCAATAAGTCACTAGATTAAGGGGTCGGAGACAATAATAAGAAGAACAGTTAAAAGTTGGAAGTGGAAATTAGGATCACTGTGTTTTTATAAAATGCAAATGGGGAGGGCAAAAGGAGCACTCTAATAATCCACTCGCAGTGCATTTATCAGCACGTCCACGTCGAGCCTCTGCAAACACACTCCTCCTCACCACTGGATGTAGACGCACCATGAACCAGAAGCACAGAGCCAGCCTGAAATACCTGCCCCACGCCCCTTCCCTCATAATCTAATCTATTTCATCAATCAGTGGACCCACATTCAGTCTTAAGTCTGCTTTAAAAAACAAACACAACCTGCAGATTTGTTCCTTGCCTAACAGTAAAATAAATAAATAAATAAAATAAAATAAAGAAATAAAAGTAATTTAAATTTATTTAAAAAAATAAAAAACAAACACAGGCATATCTGTCGTGTCAAAACTAATAACTCCAAAGGGGAATTTTGACCCTGGGAAGGATTTTATATATATATATATATATATATATATATATATATATATATAGACAGTGATGTTACAATTACATGATCAAGCATAATTGTTTCTATGCTTTCAACTTATGACATGTTTTCATTAAGGACATCCATGCCTATGAATAAATGAAACTGAATCTGTTTTTCCACAAGGATGTTTGGAATTCTTTCAACTTACATTTAGCATTAGAGACTCAGGATGAATCCATACTTTGGGGTCAAGTCCCTATAATCAAGTCACAGAATCTTGTTTAAGCTAACAGCCAATTATCCTACCCTAAGTAAAGAGAAACTTGAATTTCTTCCTGTTGTTCTTCAAGGTCCAAGGATGCAAGAAACACACACAGCTTAAGTTAGGTTTCTTCCACAGAAAATACCCCAGAGCTATGCTGAAATCCAATGTTAGATTGCTTCCAATTTATGGTAAGGAAGCATCAACGGCGTGAAAAAGTATTACCTTACTTAGCTGATTCATATTCTACTTCCAGCCATGGTACAAATGAACACATGCCCACACCCACATGTACTCTCCTAAGTAACCAATTTAGAGTAGCGGATTAGGGAGCTATAACTTTGCAGCCAACCTGCCAGCAAAAATGATGCTGCTAGAAATTCAACAGCTTTTGTTAGCACAGAATTTTCAGCCATATAGGCCAAGGGTTGCTCTGAGGCAGAAACAAACCTTGTTGTTATCTTGGATCCTTAAAGTGGGAGCAGTTCACTATGGAAAGTGCATTATGACAGAGCTGTGGCAGAATGTGACATCACCCATGTGCCTAAATCTCTAGCCTTGACTGGGAACACTGCCCACGTGGAGCAGGCTAGATTCACTTGCAAAGGCCTCTCTCCAGTCATGAGTGGAGCCCAAGACACTGGAAAGATCTACCTGTCACTCTTGAATGTTCAGAAGACAACTATAAATACCCTCAGGGCTTATATAGGAGAAGAATGTGTGTAAGTTATTGAGTGTATAGCTTGTAGATATGAAGTAAAGCACATAAGATCTTACTCACACGTGTGCTAAGAAGGGCTAAATATGTTTCCGAGAACCTGCACAATCCTAGGGCTGCAAGAAACCTCCCCACGCCTGGGAGGCTGCTGCCTGGTGGGGCAGACTGCACTTGCCTTCAATTTAGAAAACAGCATTTGGAACTCCCGCTTTGCCACTATCCATACCTAAACTGTTTCTCCCTTCTGTACTCACTCTCCCTTCTGTACTTTCCTTGTGAATAAAGAGGACTGAGTTATTTTACCTTCAAAATTCTTTTGAATATAAAACGTTTGTAGCTCTAAGTCACTAAATCCAGCCATGCTAATAGGACTCCAATATTCTGGGCTTGAGAATTTCAATGTTCCTTTCTCCTGTCCTCAGGAGAAACTGACTGTAACCTAAGCCTGTTTCCACTCTCCTTTTATTTGGTTTTCATTTATTCATCCACTTTATTCATTTAGCAACATTTATTCAAACACAAGGCACTGCTTGTGTTCCACTCCATGACTTGAACCCAGCTTGCACGTCCTTTCATATGTGTTAATCTCCTTGAGCGGAACGGAGCAGTGGCCTGGTGAGTGCGGGCCCGTGGGCATATTCCCACCTTAGGAATGAGGACACAAGGAACTGGTCAAAACAAAGCTTTCAGCAATGATTCTGTGTCTAAAATGGTAGAGACAGGGCCAATAACCATATCTTTTTACTCTTGGACTAGTCTCTGAGTACTGCTCCAAACTGCCTCATCAAAACAATATTCTGCACTTTTAATAGAACATTATTCTGTATAGAATACCCTCTGCAGAAAAATATTTATTTTTATCTTCACCAAATCTTGCAAAGTTCTGTGAGCATCAAGGCCATCCAACATAAGCAAACAGGAAATAAAGACTTGAGACTGTGTTCTGGTTAACACAAATGCTATCTCAGCTATAAACTTAGCTGAGTTTCCACAGGCCAAACGTAAGGAAGACTAGCAACCATTTAGTTCCTGCTATATATCAGGCAGCCACTATGCCATTTTCTTAATATGTAGCTTTTAAAAATTACCTACAATAACCCTTTTCAGAAGGTATTATCATTTGATAGATGGAAAAATTGAGGTTCAGTTAAGTAACGTATTCATAAGGTCACATAGCTCATAAGGGACTGGAGTGAAGGTCAAACACAGGCATGTCCAGCTGCAAAGTCCAGGCTCTTCCCACAGTCCACAGAAGCTTCCATAATTCTATACGGGTAACCTCAGTTCCTGGTCACACCAAGCAATTCCACTGACCTCTATCTTTCAAGAGACAGTGATCCTGAAGAACAACCTATCTTCAGTCATATCCAGAAGGGAAGTCTTAAGAGGCAAAATGTGGGGAAGCAGCACATGAGCAAACAATATAATCAAATAAGTTGGGTGACACAGATGCCCAGATCAGAATAGCCCGACCGCAGTCCTGCAGACAAACGGTGTCCAGTTAGCAAGCAGTGGTTGGTGCTCCTTCCCAAACGCATCATACGGCCTCCTTACTGGCTTCAGCAAAATAATACTGGCCAATTACCTTTTTAGGAGTTCGGTGCTTGAGGTTGGAAGTTTCCTAGCTTTATTAGTCAGGACGATTGGGTTATGCCGCAGGAAGAAACTCGCATTGAAAATCTCAGTAGGACAACAACAACAACAAAGCTGTACTTCTCACTTATGCACAGTGTGCTGCAGGGCAGTGGCTCTCCAGGACAACTCTCTTCTGTGAGGTAGACCAGGCACCAATCCATTTCTCCAACTTTCTTCTACAACACACCTGGCCTCCAGATTGCCACAGCAAAGAAAGAGAAAACCACACATTGAAGTGCTGTCCCTATGGTGCCTCAACCCAGAAGTGATACATGCCACTGCTACTCCCAGCCCGCTGGGCAGACCTCGTCACAAGACTCACCTGGCACAAGGAAGCTGGGAGCACGTGGATGTTCAGGAAGCTGTAAATAGCTCTGCCATACTACTTTTCCAGGACAGTAAACTACATCCTTGGCACATTACAAGACTGGGCACTTTGGGTTTTCCTTCCAGGGGCACTCTTTATCTTTCCTCGTCCTACTCTGTGTCCCAGGAGGTTGAACCGGACACGCTACATCGAATGCACACCTGCCCTTTCACTTCCTGTGCCTAGACGGCCTCCTGTGTTCCTGCAGGGGGCACCTGTAGGACGGAAGAGTGAGGTCAAGATAATGATTCTTTTTTATTCCTGTGGCATCACCAAGAAATGAGGCTTAGGTTCTACATTTTCCACTTCAGCTCTCTCTTTCTGGGTTCCAGAATCCACTCCCACCCCTTATACCTTCCAGGACCCAAAAAACTTACCTCTTATGGAGCTGAGGGTATAATACCATTTCTTGTGATTTCCCCACTTCACCCACAACTTTGTAAGCCATCTCTCTGCTAAACTTTTCTCACATTACCAATTTACATGCTCCGTCTGTTTCCTGCTGAGATCCAAACAGATACAAGGGAACTCTGAGAAAGGTTCACATATCTAACCATCAAGAAGAACTGTTACTATATTCTGTCACTTCAGTTTTAAATTTATTAACCTTTAATAAAATCTACTTACAATAACCTCATAAATTGGTGTTCTCTCTCCATTTCCATCCATCCTCAATATCATCAGAAAAGTTGGTTCTTTTTGGTTTTTTGTTTTTTTCTTTTTCCAGATAACTTGTGTCTTTATAATCCTCTAGTAGCTTCTTATTACCATAGAAAATCACCCCAAATCCTTAGCACAGATTTCAATAAACTCCATCAATAAGCCAATTTTCAGTTCCCTCCAGGCATACTTCTCTCAGTTCTCTAGACCACAAGTTCCAAACTGTAGCCCACGGGCCAAATCCGGCACTTTGATAAACAAACTTGTATAGAAACACAGCCACGCTTATCCAGTTGCATGCTGCCTGCACCTGCCTGCACACCAGGACGGCAGACTTGAACAGTTAAGAAGAGCCTATACGGCCTGCAGGCGTAAAGTATTTACTCTCTGGCCCTTCACAGGAGAAGTTTACTGCCCCTTTTTCTACACCACAGTATTATCAAAAACATTCTCAGGTCACATTGTTTCAGGCCTAGAGTGAGGATTGTCTCTG
Source organism: Mirza zaza (assembly GCA_008750895.1). Taxonomy (NCBI): domain Eukaryota; kingdom Metazoa; phylum Chordata; class Mammalia; order Primates; family Cheirogaleidae; genus Mirza; species Mirza zaza. Next base: position 28,602 of record VSMD01010788.1, read on the forward strand.
GCACCAACTCCACCTATGGAAGATTAGACTCACGTATGGCCTCCAGTCTTACCTCTTTCATGAATGTTTCCAGCTAGATTTTTCCAGCAGCTGGTTTGCAACTCAACTTCGCATTTCCTATGTTATGCATTATAGCAGTTTAGTTGTTTTATGTCTGTTTTTCCGTATTAGATTTGAAAGAAACTTGACAAGAATTCAAATCATGTATCTGTATATCTCCTCTGAACCTCCAGAGTGCCCCGCACACTTTTAAGTGTCTTGTAGCTGTATGTTGAATGAATGAATGTCTACAGCAGCAGGAAGCATCAGAAGGCAACATGATCATGAGACCTCAGACCATGAAGAAACTGACATCATTTGATTACGGAGGAATCTAAAGGAGAGGAGGCGAAAAAGGTAACAACGTTACCACCCTTCACAACACAATAGGAGCTTCTGTGGGGACTGATAATCAGCTCTTCCCATCTACAGCAAAGGGAAGGCAACATAAACCTCTATGTACACAGAAGTGAAAATAAACTTTGTTAATGGTTGAGAAATAACCCCAAGTCGTTGAGGACTGTGGAGGTGGAATTAATCAGTTAGGTAACAGTAAGTAACACAGTAGGATGTCCCAATATATTTTAGTATTACACACATTCTTTTTATTATCAGCCTCACCAATAATAGCAAAAATATTTGTCTTCCATTAATATATTTTATGTTTCTTATGATACATTTTTATATCTTTTTCTTCTTTTAAATCTCAGAATATTCTTATAGTTTAAATACAGTTCTGTTTTAATATTCAGAAATAAAAAAAACATGAAAATAAGGGCTCAGTCATGCGCTCTCTATTAATAACAAAGAAAAAAAAAAGAAAATGGGCGTTGGGCATAATTAGGGATCTTTCCTCTATTCCCTTTTTAAAGTATTTATGGTAGTGAATGACATTCAATTTCTGAGCAAATCAAATACTGAAAAAAAAAAATTAAAAACATCTCTTCTTCTTCCCTTCAACCAATTCAGTTGAAGCCAAAGAACAAATGCTACTGAGGGCAAAACCAATGCATACACTAGGGAAGATATAGATTATTAATACAGTCACTTGTCTGGTTCTGACCTCAATTCATTTTTAAGATTCTTTATTTTTCCCACTACAAATCCTTTTGTGAAAATGTTTTTCTTTTCTCTCTTCCCCAATGACTATAGCCAGGGTGAAAGAATAAATAAACGACAGAAAGATGCTGTGGATTGGACAGCTGAGTAAAACTTTGAGCTATTAACTAAGGTTGTTTTCCGTTGCTCTCTCTTACACCCATTAAGCTGCTTCCATTTCCATTGCCTTTATCACCATTCTTCCAGTGCTAATAACTTTATTTATAGTCTACTCTCTGGAGAACAATTGACTCAGCCAAAACACAAGAGACAAGTTTAACACATGGAATTTGGAAATCTGTCCTGAAAACCTTGAAAGTCGAGACTTTCAAATACATAAACTAAGGTTTGGGAAGAGAGGGAGAAAAGTATAAAAATCACGCATTTTGATCTAATAACATGCTCTTCTGCCCAAAAGAAGATACAAGTCTGACCACAGGTAGAAGAAAATCATAGGAACGAGATAAGAATTTCAATACCATCAGTCTACAGAAAGGACTCCCACTTTTTGCAGCAATGCCCAGGGAGAGACAAAGGGGCCAGAGAGTCCCCAGGAGAAACTGCAAATGCATCTGCCAGAGATATTGTAGGAAGAATCTCAGAGCAAATGAAATGGTCACCTAATATGACAGCCCTACAGCTCCAAGACTCAAGAAGTAGCCCACCACTGGCACCCCAGCTGTAAAGTAGCCATCACTGAGCGTTGGGCAAGTGGAGTAGAGGCCGCCTTCCATAGCCCAATGCGCAGCAGCGGGGCGCGGGAGGCATCCAGTCATTTTCCTCCAGACGGAAACAGCTCCAGAGTCACTGGTGGCTCTGGCCATGCCTCACTCCAGAGGCAAAGTGGGTGTGGGGCGAGCTACGAGGATACAGTGGCTGGGGCGGAGAGGGGAGAAGTGCGGGATGCAGCAGAGACAGGAGCCGGCAACAAGCCAGTGGAGTTTGCACATCTCAACAGAAACCAGCCTGTTACATCCATAAAAAGACACTTAAAGCCACTTGTCCTCAAGGTCGAAACAACTTTACCCTCCCCACCACCAACTTAGATTACGCCACAGAGAAGAAGTAGAAAAGAAGAGGAAAGAGCCTGAAGAGAATGAGTGAACCCTCATGACGGCCCCAAAGGACGGGCAATGCTATCCTGCTTTCACAAGCCAGGGAAAGAGGCCTTCCACGACTTGTTCTAGGCGAGGGGTAGAGGCGACATTGGAACGCACACCCAGGGCTTCAGAGGCTGCTGACTCATCTTCTGCTCACACTGTCTCACAGGTGAATAGCAATGGTGGCAACACCTGGATTTCCACCAGCTCCTTACACCAGGGACACTAGAGTCTCTGCCTTCTATCTCCAGATGTTGCACTATAGTTTTGGGCTTGTACTCTCTTCTCTCAACTCTGATTTTCAAGCTCACCAATGGTGGTGAGAATCTTTGCCTCCCTTTACTGCAGAGGGTGCCCAGGGCCCGTTCTCTGACTCCCGCTGCACAGCAGCAGCACTGGCGCCTCTGTCTGCTCCTGTCAGCTCTCAACAAAGAAACACGGTCACTCAGCCACGTTAGCCACCAAAGTCCAGGCAGGCAAGAGGTAAGACGAGGCATTTTAGATAATGAGTCACCAAGTTTTATTGAGAAAGACACAAATGTCTAAACAGCCGCGATACAACAAGCTTGAAGAGGAACCAAATTTATTTCCTATAGTTCCAGAGGTCAGGTCAATTATAAATACGTGGAAGGCAATAAAAGGAAAATATATGGGTTCTGTGGAAGAAAAAATGTTCTTAAAACTGGAATCAGGTAATAAAATAACTGCTTTGAGGAGTTGAGAACTCCATGTATAAAAAGCATTCACCAAGGCCTAAATGTTTCCCACCCCAAGGGGATGCAGGCTGGGGGAGGGGAGGAACTACTATGGGACCTCTATAATCCCTAATTAAATATTTTCCTAGTTGGGGATTGGCAAACTTTTTCTGTAAAGGACCAGATTGTAAATATTTTAGACTTTTGGGGTCTTTAGTCTATGTCAACTACTCGTCTCTGCCATCATAGCTAGAAGGCAGATGGACCATACACAAACACGTGGGTATGGCTGTGCTCCAATACTTCTGTAGTCATGCACCGCTGAGTGACAGGTAAGTCGTCTGAGAGTGTCTCTGGCTTATGCTGGGTGAGTTTGTCGTTGGGGAGCACCACAGAGCGTGATCACACATAAGCAGTGGAACAGCCCGCTGCGCTCCTAGGCTATATGGTGCAGACTGTCCCTCTGGGGCTGCAGTCCTGTGCGAGAGTGACTGTGCTGGACACTGCAGGCAACTGTGGCACAGTGGCAAGTATGTGTGTATCTAGACATATCTAAACATAGAAAAGGCACAGTAAAAATATAGTATTATGATCTTACGGGACCGCCGTGGTACTGGCGGCCTGTCCTCAACTGAAATGCTGTTATGCGGTGGCCGTGACAGCAGTTAGAACAGAAAGCAGGCTGCTTTGGGCATGCAGGCTGCAGTTTGCTCTAGGCACTGCCAAGTCCCCCCGGAGGAAAAATAAACTTTTTCTAGATAGTTTTGGCATCACCACTAAAGAACTGTGAGGACTGTCAGCGTAAACTCTGAGTGAAGGGGAGAGGAGAAGCTCTGAGTGTGGGAGGAGAGGCCGGGGCGCGTGACGACTCTCGCTCCCTGAATGCCCGTCTCGGCCGGCGCCCTGCCAGGGTGCTTGCTGGTGTCCTGCGTGATGTCCAGTGTCATAGGAACCAGGCAGCCTCCAGAGACCCAGGGCCTGGGGAATCAAAACATTAGGTGTCAGTGTGGAAAAAAAATTATTCTCTGATGCAGCCTCTCAGCTTGCAGAGGAAGAGATGGAAGCCAACAGAGAAAAGTGTCTTATCCAAGGACACATAACTATTGAGTGGCAGCTTTGAAACAATGTCACCAATTGGGTTTATTAGATCTTCTTCCATGTGACTGAGGATGGTCCTTCCGACGAGAGGTGGGACAGATTGTGCCACCGCTCAGCTCTCCAGACGGAATCCCTAACAGAATCATTGGTGCAGCTAAAATTTAGGGGCCCCAAAAAAATATTTTAGAAAACAATGGCTAAACTTTGATTAATTCCTAATCAAAAACATCTCTAGCCTGCACAAACCCTGGGCTGTCTCAAGTGTCAGGTGCAGTTATGGAATATGGAAAACAACGTGTCTGGCAAACACCATCTCCTCTTCTCTGGCGTGGGGCTTATTCTCCAAACCTTACCACCTGCTGAGTTACTTCATACCTCACCTCAATTTAGAATAAAAGTTGAGCTAAGAAATGTATTTAAAATTTTAGAGTGTTTCCAAAAGGCTTAGAGATCCCATATGAAACTCTTCCTTTTCTAGAAAGCTGACTTCAGAGACACGAGAGATGAGGGCAAAACTGTGCATTCTGCACTCCAAGATTGGTATTTTGGAGCTTTCAAACCTCAGTAGGGTGTTCAAGGGCTGGGAGCTGGTAGATGTCCCCCTAGTGCAGGCAACAAGAAAGTGCGTTGTCTGTAGGAATTGAAAAGCAACACGAAAACTGATGAAAATTGAGTCTGCTTCTTACTAACACCATGCACAGGCAACTCTAAACAATGTCAGCGATAAAGTACTCCTTCCTACGGGGTGAATGGCTCCCACTACACCTTCACCCCCATGCCAACGGGTGCAGCACTGGACCTCAGCATTAGGGAGATGTTTAGTGTGAGCCAGGTCGGTGGACAGGGCCATTTTCAGACTCAAGACTTGCACTGTCCCTGCCCACTAGACTCCCAACAAGGTCTGGGGAGCAAAGGGTGGAGGGCTCAGGTACATAGAATCTTAAGCTAAAGAGCACCGTAGAGACCACCTAGGATGACTCTCTCACTCTATGAGAACTGAGATTCATAGATATGAAGTAACTTAAGAAAGACCATACAGCTGGTTGGTAAGGAGTTGATGTCACTGAGCCTTGGCACCTGGACTCCCAGCTCACCTGCCTGAGTTTACCGCGATGAACAGATTCTCCTAAAACTACCAATATTTAAATGTGGAAGAAGAAGGGAGTTCTTTACTACAAGGAAACATGGACTATAAGCCTTTGCTGTAGCTGTTCTTTTAAATCACATCACCCTGGCAGGTAGCCCCACACTCGAAGGGCCACAGTGACTTGGGTTAGTTCACATTCAAACGACATATGATTTGTTCAAGCTTCATTTCCTTTTCACCTCCTTGGGCCCATTTTCATTTTAGGGTTGACTTATTTGGCCGCCTAATTTTTAGGGACTTTCTCGGTTTATTATACTTCCTGTTTCATTCAGTCCCTTATCCTGCCCAGAGCAGCCACACATATCACAGCTTGAGAAATCAATGTTCAAGAAAAAGTAATTTGGTCCAAGTCGACTAAGGAGACATGGGCAAAGGAGCACCAAGAGCCCCAGGTCTCAGGGCCTCCCAGCCTTTGGCCCTCTTCCCTGGGTCATGCCAGACCTTTTAGCCACTAGTGAATTCAAAGTCATTCCATTTCCCATTTCCTTTCTACATGCTCTTAAACAGATCCTAGAAATGTCTCATAAAGTTGTATTATATGCATTTATCCGAATCTATATTAAGTTCCTATCCAAAAAATCACACTTGCGTCTCATTACTGGTTCTGTTAGTGTCTGCCTCTGACTTTGCTTCAAACCCAGCCTTATGCCCGGGGCCAGCAGGCAGAGACAAGTTCATGTGCACAGCCCAAAGCTAAGCCTAAATCCAGCCATCAGAAAGGGTCGTTCAGCTCACCATGTCCCCACCCCACCTGAAGTTTCTGCCCATCCTTCCCTTTGCCCAGCAACCAGAGTGTTCTGGTAATTAGCTAGTTCAAAGCCCTCTCTCCTCATGGACACATTTATCGGAGAACCCAAGAAGAAGACGCTATCTGAAACAGCAGGAATCTAAAAACATCTGCATTTCATCCCAAGCTGTCAATCTTGCTAACTTATTAATAACAGAAGGATGACCAAAAAACTGGATAAAAGGTTATCAACTCCTCTTCTTTCCTCCCTAGCATCTTTCCAGTGGTCTGATTGATGCCAGATTGCTTGGCAAGGGATAGAAGTGCTATTTTTAGTTGGCTCTGTATCTGAGGGACTTTTATTTCTGCTTGTGAACCTTTATAAATATTTAAGAGAAAGAAAAAGTATGAATGGAGGAACATGTGGTCCCACAGATATCCATCAAAGCTGTCTGTGGGAGTTATGGATGTGTGTGTAGCTGGAGAGCTGTCTGGAGCTGCAGAGCTGCGTGTGTGTGAATCAAAGAAAGCTCTCAAAGCCTTGGAGGGAACTTCAAAGCCAAGAGGAAATCAAGGCTCATAAGGTGCCCACTCCGGGGTCTGTGTCCAACTGCTTCCCCGCCGTCGGCCTTTGTCCTCCAGTGCGCACGCCTTCTCCCTGCTGGAAAGGGGACTGCTGAGTGGCAGCAGATTCCCAAGAGTTGGGCTCCAGTCTTGGGTCTTCCCATGACCACAAATTAACAAGCCACTTCACCCACTGGGCCTCAGGGTCCCGTGTACAAGACAAAGGTCGGCCTAAGCCCCCAATCTAAATTGTACTTATAAAGAATCCTTCTTCATTATTATGACCTTCATCCAAATTTCTACCTTCATTTCAGAAAAATCTGAAATGTCTTGCCTTTTGTTTTCTCGTATGCCACATTAAAAAGTCAATTCAACAAGCATTTCTGCTGAGTGTCTGCTACCCCAAATACCCGGTCCTGGCACGTGGGAGAAAGAACACTCTGGGAGGACTCTGCTCTCCAGGGGAGACCCTCCTCAGCTTCCTCCAGTACAACTCCAAAAGGCAGCAGATCCATTTTCTTTCAGGAAAGAGCTCAGGTAGATCCAAGTGTTAATCAAGATTTTGCCCACCCTACCTATCCATCTCCACAGAACTAATTACATCCCCTGCAGAGCCAGGAAGGGAGGGGCCACCCACATATCCATCCAATGGTTCATTCAGCAATGTTTAATGAGCACCTACTAAGCTAAAAACCAAGAATGCAGCATCAAGGGAGCAGCAGCCACAATTCTCACTGTTGTGGAATTTACAATCCAGTTAGGAATTGCAGGCATTGAAAAAAATTATTACAAACCTGATAGGCATGCACAGGACACCACAGTCTGGAGCCCATGGGGTGGGGGTGGGGGTGGGGTGGGGGCTCCCAACCATCCAGTACACAACGTCCCTGTAGGAGGCCACAGACACTTCTTTAAAAGGCATCACAAGCATCTGAAACCAGGAAATGAGAGAAAGAGACTAACTTCCTGGGACGCCTCAGCAGCACAGACATTGCAAAGCAGGGACAGTGCACCCGGTGCCCCTTGCTCTGCTTACCTTCCTCACTCGCACGTGGAGCCTCAGTAGCACGGGCCTGCATGAGGGACCCTGAGCCCACCCCACAGCGTCCACATTGCCTTCCCTCCCAGGAAACTCCTACATTCTGTCTAAATTGCTCTTACGGCATCTCCTTTGAAAATTCTTCCCTGACCACCCCCTAGCACGCGAACAGATGACTTCCCAGCAACATCTCTCTCACGGCACCTGTATTTTACTGGCATGAGTTCATCCCTTCAGCAGGTATTTCCTGAGCACCTTCCACATGGCAGGTCCTGAGACAGGTTTTTGGCAGACCTGTCTCCACGGTGCTGGGAGGGTGGAGAACAGAAACCACGCCTTTCATCTAGAACAGTGTGTGCCCGAGTCCTCTGCCTACACATCAGGCATTCAGCAGGTGCCCGGGCGATTGACAATATACTGTGAATTACTTTTTGAAAGAGCTGATGGGCATGAGTTGGCAGGAAGAAGAGCTAAATTGAGATCTAGGGAATGAAACTGTGAACAAGATGGAACTAAATTTGATTAAATGGGTCTTTTGCAACAGCATAATTCCATTCCAGAGTGGAAGCCTCCACTTCAGGACAGCTAGGCTCTGGTTTCTAAGTTTCTCTAAGGAATCCCAAATGGGGATATAATCTATTCAACAGGCGCTGTCCTTTTTCCCCTTTTGGCCTCTGATTCTCAGCATTGCAGAAATATTACTCCCAGAAATAAACTGACCTTTTGAAAAGCAATCGAAATCATGCATTCCAGCTAAGGACAATGAACCTCATGTTTAAAAAAGTGTAAGCTTCTGTGCCAACATAATGAACTTGTTGGCTACTGCTATGTTCTCTCAATTTTTGGATAAACATAAATGTGATTTTCAAACATGTGTTTTAATAAAACATTTTGCATTTTCATCATTGGAAGTCCAGTGGGATAGTTTCACCCTACTTTGTATTTTATTTTAAGTGTCACTAAGACCATAAAATTTCTGTTTCAGAACTGTGACTACCCCCGATGACTCCTATCATCCCAGACAGATTTGGAGGTGAGTGCATGTGATAAAAATGTAATTTCCATGAAGATAAAAGTAGAAGTGAAAACACAAAGCCTTTTGTTTGAGCTGGATTTATACACTCATCATTAATAGCAACAACAATGGATATTGGCACAGTACCTGACAGTTTTCTAAAATGTACTTCTTGTTGTCCTATAAGGTCCTCCCAGCATAGCAGGGAAGTGTTTTATTACTACTGTCACTGTCCATTTCTTATGGATACAGTAACTCAAGTTTGGAAACATGACAGGATTTGCCAAAGGACAAATGTAAAACAGGTTTTTGAAATGTGCATGGTGTGGCAGAGTGCCCCAGCTCCAGCCAGAAGACAATTGGTTTGCTTCTTGTCTCCGGGATGGACAGACAAGCTTTGTGGTCTTTGACATAACAGCCACAACAACAAATCGCTCTGGTACAGTGTGCCAGCCAACCTTCTGAGCACTTGGCATGCCTCATACTGTTTAATCTTCATAAAAGCTGTGAAGTAAACTCCATCCTCATCTCCACTACAGCTGAGGAAACTTAAAGACAAAGGGATGAGACATTTACCTAGAATCTTCTAACTGATCAGTGGAAAAACAAAGCTCCTAACCACAGAGAAACTCTTTTCCTGTCAATTCAGTTTGCCTTTCTCAGCCTCCACATTCTCATCTGTGAAATAGAGGTAATGGTACCTACTTTGCAGATTATTATGAAAATTAAAAATAATATCCATCAAGTAACTAGTAAAATTCCTAATACATAGGAACCCCCACCAAATTTTTGAATTTCACTAACCCACATGGTATTTTCCATGGTATGCTGGGCCAGGATTTCTTATTCTGAACCCAGATAGGGGTCCATAATGACTTCATAGAAAACGCAATCCTCCTAAGACAGCATCCAAACTTCTATCTCTGTCTCTGTCCCTTGCACCACTGTTGGATCATCTTGAAACAAATCACTCTCTGACTCTGTTTTTATCATGTGGAAAAATCACTTAAATAGTTTCTCCAGTCAACATCTTCCACAGAAATGCATTTGCCAGTTCAACTTACATCACTCGACTTTTAAGCACGGGCCATAAGGAAATCTATCTTTCCAGGTGGCTGTAACAGAGTTTGAGAATCGAAGGCAAGGAACATTTCGCGCATTTCCGCCTTCCTCTCCCTGAGCACGTGCGGCGGCGCGGGTTACGCGAGGGCGTGTCGGAGCCGTGGCCGCCGACCGGCTGCCCCCACTCGCGGGCGGCAGGCAAGGCGCACGTTTATCCTGCCCTCCAGTTAATCTCGTCGCAGCCAGCGGCAGGCGCCCGCGAGCAGCTGTGAGCCTCAGGACGCTGGGCCCGCGCAGCTGCTGCGGAGGCTGCGGGCCGCCTGCCTCGCCAGCCCCAGAGCAGGCGCCGCCCCGGCCGGGCCGGGCCAGCGCAGGAGCGGGCGGCGGGGTGCCCCGGCCCACGGCCGAGGGCCACGGGACGGACGACCAGGGAGCCCCGAGCCCCGCACTGTCCAGGGACAGCGGAGGCATCGATGCGGATTTACGTGAGGCTGGCGAGACGTGCAAACCAGCCCAGCGCCGCTGTTAGAGAGGAGGTTGGCGGCGCGACCACAGAGGCTTAGTTAACAAAACCCCGCTCCACGAACGCCAGGGCAAGCGAGGCTGCAGCCAGTGCGGCTGCGTCTCGGCGCCTGTTGTGCTCCGCCCCCGCCGCCGCCCCTCCCGCCCGCGCGGCTCTCCGGCCCGCCCCGCGCCCCGCGCCCCGCCGCCCCGCCCCTCCCGCCCGCGCGGCTCTCCGGCCCGCCCCGCCGCCGCCCCGCGCCCCGCCGCCCCGCCGCCGCCCCTCCCGCCCGCGCGGCTCTCCGGCCCGCCCCGCGCCCCGCGCCCCGCCGCCCCGCCGCCCCGCCGCCCCGCCGCCCCGCCGCCCCGCCGCCGCCGCGCAGAGAAGGGCGCTGGGCCTGGCGCGCTCGGGAGTGCGGCGTTCCGGGACCAAGTCGGGCTATGACATCGCCCTGGACAGCGTGCGACGGTCCTTCAAGGGTCCTGGGGAGGGCGTGTAAGCCTCCCTCCAAACCTCTTCCTCTAGACACTTCCTCAGGCTTTCCCATGTCAGTGTCTTATGCATTTTAACATTAAAATTGAGATCGTTCGACTTTATCGGGCTTCATCGACCGCAGTCTCTGACGCCACCGCGTCGTCTGTGAGCTGGCGCCACCGCGTCGTCTGTGAGCTGGCGCCACCGCGTCGTCTGTGAGCTGGCGCCACCGCGTCGTCTGTGAGCTGGCGCCACCGCGTCGTCTGTGAGCTGCGCCACCGCGTCGTCTGTGAGCTGGCGCCACCGCGTCGTCTGTGAGCTGCGCCACGCAGGGCGGCGTTTCTAAAGGGCGTAAAGCTTGACGGCTTCGGACCGCCTCCCTGTTTTCTAACCTATGACCTGATGTGTCCTTTTTAACTCATAAGATCTCAAACTTTTAATGATAGTGTAAGTAAGGTCCAACGGTAATCGGTGGAGTCTGTTAATCAAGTTTGTGGCTGGTTGCTGTTTTTCCCTGAAACTCTAGAGAACGCCTAATGGCGGTGTGAATAAAGCTTCCCGATTATGATCTCCCCCATCTTGAAGAGACTCTTCCAATTCGCTTCCTGCTCACTGCCCGTTCACCTCACCTTCCCCTCAGGGACACAGTTCTTGCTCTCGTCCCACACGTTCCCGACCTTCCATAATCTGAGTTCTCTCCGGCCACTGATGGAGACCGACCACCTCCGAGTGCCACTCCCTGGGGGACCTCTTCCAGCCCGCCCCTGCGAGCCCCCGCAGAGACCACGCCCACCACCCATGGCCCTCACTTTCCCCCTTCTGTGGCCCAACTCAGCAGTGGCTGCTCTGCCACTTGTTTTGGCTTTTATATCAGCCCATTTGGTTGAAGGTTTTATCTTAATCTTTCCATCACTTGCACTAATTATGTACAATTTTGGTTGATTGTTCACCTAATGGTATTATTAAGTGCCCATTAGTGCCAAGGCTGCTTCCAACAATATGGCAGACTCATTACCCAAAAACCTCCCAACTACAAAATCCCTAGAGATGCCTTGTAAATATATAAGAAATAGTTTAATTAAGGGGAAAAACATAACAAGAAACAGGAAAGTAGGAGGAAAATCAAAATCAGTATGAAGGATGTTAGATAATCCTGAGTCTGTCTTTTCTAGAAAAATCTGAACCTACATTTCTGATTGCTACTGTTTTCATGACTATGTTATAAAAACCTTCAACTCAATATGCTGGGAAAAGAGCTAAATGTATTCCTTCCAAATATTTCCTCACATTTCTTCCCAGCCTAAGCAAATGTAATCACATGTCCTCTAGTCATTCCCAGATACTAATGTGTCCATAGAATTAATCCCCATTAATTCTCTCCATATCCTAAGTCCATGTGGCTGGGTATCTGTCTGGGTTGTCCTGTGCATTCTTCAAATCCTCTGCTGATACCAAAGTCCTTCTTTGACAAGCAGGGTCCTGAAACTATCTAGTTCTTACCAAACCCTTCCTTGGGGTCTTCTATGCTGCGGCAGTATTACTGCAATGATGCTGCCCTGTCATTTGGGGGCATATCACTTGACTAGAAATATCTACGGTCACACTGAATGTACAACTTCAGATCCCTAGCCCATATCTTTAGCCTGATTATTATTAATACCAGCAAATTTAGCAACTTGAAAGACTGCCAGCTGCACACCTTTTACTCTATCCCAGAAGGGAACATTTCCCACATACAGGGAGACACCTTGAACCTGAACTTAAACTCTACCAACTGCCGGGATGCAGGTATGTCTGGACATACATATATCTGGTGTATTGGAATTGTGCTTACCCCCAGTTTATTTGCATGAGGATCTGATGAGCGACTTGGGAGAAAACACATCTCGGGAGAAGAAAGAGTTAGGCAGAGAATACTGGCCAAAAATAACGCCTTCGTCATTAAAAAGAAGGAGCAACTCAGAATTTAACACAATATCAACTTCTCGGCTCTCCCTCCAGGCCCAGAGCCCCCTGGAATCCTGAGAGTGAGCTCTGTGCAAATGTTGTGTCACCTGTGGGGCTGAAATGAAGACTCAGCTATAGGCCACTGATACTGTGACAGTTACCAGACTGAATTCTTGGCTGCCGTTGTGGACATTTAAGAGTGAAAAGGCAGGTCAGGCCTGAGGTCGGTGAGAGGACCGGTTGGCAAGGATGCCACTCATTCTCACAGGAATCCAAGCCAGGTCCAGGGGATGGAAGCTGCGGCTGCAAATCCAGCACAGAACAGGCAAAGGAGGGAAGCGCTATGAGATGAGAGCGGATCCGGGTAACAGTAAAGTGTCACAACGAGGTAGAATCGCACAAAGGCTCAACTACAAGCAGTTCGCACCTCCTCCCTTCTCTGGGTGGGGCCCAGCTCTCACTAAGATCTACCAGCTGCGCATCCTCCCACTCTCCCCGCCCCCACCCCTGCAAGGCAGGTCACAAGGACAAAGTCGTGGCAACGTGCTGGACCACGATCACGCTGTGACGAGCTAGTGTGGCCCCACACACGCCAGCCACCACCCCATTCCGTGCAGCCCAGCCCAGCCACTAAGGACGCTCAGTAATCAGCTCTCCTTGTCGGTCTTACACGTGGTCTCCTCCTCCTTTTCTTTATCTTTGTCTTCATACAATGGTCAAAGGTGTGTTTTTCAGTCTTTCTCTCCCTCCTCCCTCTTTGTAAGAGGTAGGATATGAGATGCACATCTTCATATCTCCTGAGATGACTCTTGAAAAATTAAGCATGACTCTTGGAAAATCAATACTGCAAGTATACCATGAAAACTATTGTAACAGCCTGCTTTAAATAATGAATAAATGAAATGAGTAATCAAGACCAACAACAAGGTGGAGACAGAACAGAGGTGATTCTAGGCATGTAATTTCTCCCCTCAAGCAAAAGGAAATTGATCTCATATTGAATTATAACCACTTGACCCTGACAGAGTAGCTCACTGTGTATGTGACCCAGTAGAAATACTGGGTGAACGACAGACGCAGGCATACTGTGGCTTCTGGTCATAACTCCAGAGAATGCGTGGACCCTTGTGTTTCCGAGCACCCTGGACAGTTCCTTTGTTCTCCTGGGTTCTACCCCGGCATCTTCCCACTGGGATAAATACTACCCATAGTACTGGGTAGTACTATGACTACACAGGTTTTAAAATCACGTGTCAGGCCGGGCGCGGTGGCTCAAGCCTGTAATCCTAGCTCTCTGGGAGGCCGAGGTGGGCGGATCGTTTGAGCTCAGGAGTTCCAGACCAGCCTGAGCAAGAGCGAGACCCCATCTCTACTATAAATAGAAAGAAATTAATTGGCCAACTAATATATATAGAAAAAAAAAATTCGCCGGGCATGGTGGCACATGCCTGTAGTCCCAGCTACTTGGGAGGCTGAGGCAGCAGGATTGCTTGAGCCCAGGAGTTTGAGGTTGCTGTGAGCTAGGCTGATGCCACGGCACTCACTCTAGCCTGGGCAATAAAGTGAGACTGTCTCAAAAAAAAAAAAAAAAAATCACGTGTCAGAAAGCATTCTAACTGTCATCAGGCACAAACTCCTCTTTTGAGATGTGTAGAAACTAGGACCCAGGGATAAATTACTTTCTCCAAGGTCACTGTCTAGTGTGGGCAGAAAAATTCAGGTCTTCTAAGTTCAATTCTGAAAGTCTTCTCTGCAACGTATGAAGGTTTCCTAACTTCCTCTAAAAAATAAGAAAATAATTACTTTAAAAATAAGAAAAGCCAAGAAAGTTGTGAAACTTTTCAACATATTTATTTGCCATAGTTAACTTTTATCTCCTCTCTTGCTCACCTTCGTAATCTGAAGGTGTGCTCCAGAGGGAGATGGAAAGAACCGTGTTCTCCATGCCTAGGTGAGGTTAGAACTCTTCATCTATCTTATCTATTTATATCTTTATTTACTTTTTCCATGCCTCTGTAGATAGTTGGGATATAAAGATGTCAGAAAATCAGTGTCTCCAAGAAGCATGCCCCACATCCAGGAAATGAGAAGATTATATTCTCTTTAAGACATTATCTTATATGTACATAAATATAATTGATTCGAGATGTTCTTCTTACCATGATAGTACATTTTGAATGGTAATTGTGCCTTGATTTCCAGCACACGTTTGTATCAATAAGCTCATTTTAAAGTCACCAACGCCTTTCATTGCTGTTGATACTAAAAGCTGATGCCAGAAGTATTGTACCCATAGGAGGCTCTTAAAAACCATTTTTATGGTTTTATGTAATTAAATTACCTACACCAATCAATTTTTTTCCTTTCTGCATTACCACTGTATAGACAATTTTCCTTTTCAGTCAGTTTTTGTTCATGAATATGAACACATCACATTTCAGGCTCTACCAAGGTGAAATGCTGTCAAAATAAGTATACTTTTTCAAAACCTATCCTCATTTCCTCTCTTCCCTATTTTCCTACTGCCATACAGATTTTCTTCCTTTTCCTTAAAGTTTTTGTTTTTGAGACTTTATTTTCCCTGACATACTTCTAAAATATCATCTTTACCAGTGTGACTATTTAGAATATGTCTCTTCTCAATTCTCATAATCTTATATACCTCCCTCCTCGCCCCACCTTTCAACCTTTCCGGCCAACTAAAGTAAAGCTCTGTTTACCACCCAAAGTTTCTTGTCATCTGCAAGACCAGAGCTGTTGCAAGGGTTCTTTCTGCTGCTAGAAAGATTTTAACAACACTTGATTTGCCACAGCCATACAGCATTTCTATCTAGAACCCAGACTATTTCTCATTTCTTTTTTTTTAATATAGTGTGGTCATATTGTCTGTCATCAACAATACACATTATTTTGAGCACCAACTTTGTATAGGAACACAAAAGCTATGAGACATGGGACACGCCACCTGAAGGCTACAGGCAGTGTGTGATTCAGATCATGGGCAATCCATGATGGGTAAAGGGTTCAGAGGAATCTTTCCTGCTTTGGTCAGGCTGGAACTGGCCATGGAGAAAGGGGAAGACAGAGCCAAATGGAAAGAAAGAGGGAGATTGTTCCATAGGTTATTTCTTGTTTTAAAAATTAGTTTTATAAAATTGATAGATACATAAAATAGTTCCATTTTAAAACTTTCAGACAAGATCGGGTGCGTTCAGGGTGGTATATAATGTATTTGTGTGCACTAAAGCAAAAATTTAAAAACTTTTTATGTTAGCCAGTGAGGGGTCTCACACCTGTAGTCCCAGCTGCTCAGGAGGCTGAGGCAAGAGGACCACTTGAGCTCAGGAGTTAGAGACCAGCCTGGGCATCATAGGAAGACTCCAATCCCAAAAAATAAAATAAAACAAAACAAAATTAAGTTAAAAATTCTTTATATTAATTTTATGAACATTAAAAAACATAAGCAGAGTAATTATACTTGGCATATATTATATACTTTAATCAGTTTCTTAGTTGTAGCTGCCTCTAAAATTTTGTCACAAGTACTTTGGGAAGGATACATATTTTATTAAATCAGTACTATTATTTTTAATTTTGTCCTAAGGTTTCCTACAAACTTCTTAAAAGTTTAATTTTTGTTTAATAAATGCGAAATTACTGCCATTATCAATTGACTCTTCTTTTAGATCGTATTATTTTTTATTGATAAAACATTCTCCATAGGTGCTCAGATGAGGTCAGAGAAAATTCTGCTAAACTCTTAACTCTAATTCTTCATAAGGAAATGTGCAAATATTTCAGACCAAATATCATCAAAGTTTCTGCTTCTGGTTTCCATGCAAATTACTTTCTTGAACAAATATTTTTATGGGCTCCAATTCTTCCAATAATTGTATTTATTTACAATTTTTTAATGTTTCACAAAAAGCAAATACTGCAAAGTTTTAAGTCACCTTAACTTCATTCTATTCTGGTAGAGAATATAAATATGTCTAATTAAAGATAAAAGTTCCATTAAAAAGAATCTTCCCCAAAGTAGATATATTGCAATCCCTGTTGAATTTCGGAATCACAGCTCCTGTTTGGATTCTCAGTCTCACTTGATCAGGTGCCCTGCATTAGTATTTAAAGTCAGTTCTTTCTCCTGTATTTACATTTATTTTCAAGATCTTCCTGCTTGCAAATTTTGTTTTTAGTAATGACAATTTTCTAAACTCTTCAAAAGCTAAAATTTGTGGTATGCCAATCTTTAACAATTTTAATAAAAGAGTTGCAAATGATTTGGACCAAAACAATTAAAATTCAGAAAACTTATTAACCAAAAAAATTCATTAACTTTATAGAACATTTGCTTCGACTTACATAAGGCCTAACCATTTGATTGATGACGGGTAGAATAGCATATACTTCTTTTTATTTATAGTTTTTTTATATTCAAAGTCAATTTCATAACAAAAAATTTTAAGTTGAATTATTTTTATTTAATTTTAACTAAATTTGAAAATATTGTCATAAATACTGTCAACAATAGTTTTTATTTTGACTATAGAATATTGTGGCTTGTTTGGATAGACACATGTAAATAATGTACTTGCCACTAATTCCATATATATTTCTATTCCATAGGTTTCTTCACTTAGTAAGAACATTGATCATACCATAATGGTTTGTGCCACCAAACTTTGAATTTGTATTATTATTAATATATATAATTTTATTATATATATTATATAATAATATATAATTTTGTCTCAATGTTGAACTTCTTAACTGAACTTGCAATATTATTCAAAATAATGTCAGAAATTTCACTTTGAAAGAATGAACTTACAAAATTTTACTTTGAATGAGTGGAAAATCATTTTTGGTATTATTTTAAAGGACTTTCAATTTGAAACATGTGACTGTCTTTTGTAACCAGAGTTCTTAAAGAGGATTAAGCTCTAATGTGGCAACAGAGGATCCATTTTATGTAACAAATAAACTTTTTTGTACATACCCAAAAATGGTATTAGTTATGTGCTATCTTTGGCAGAATTGAGAATATTTTTTGTCTTTCAAATAACTTTTCTGTCTTCTGTCATTCTGATGAGAAACTTGATTGAATATGCTACTGTAAAAGTGGCAGCACTTATCCACCAGTGAATATTTTCTTCCATAAATGGAGCCAATAAAATAACAGCTGTTACTTCAGTTTTTGTATATGTCCACAAGAAAACTTGGAATAAAAAATTAAAAAAATTAATTCAAAAAGCAGTCATTTTAAAAATGTACATGAAGAGTTAAGCTTCACAGCAATACATGTAAACACACCTTCTAGAACTACAGATATTAAATCATTGTCTTGAGGCCCCGTCTTCTTAAAATAACTACTAATTTTCCTGTAGATGCTGGTGCTTCCTCAGCAGATCTGTGTTTTCTTGTCTTCGTGTGGTCAGGGACCCGCCGCCACCTCCGGGGAGATGGTAAATGTGAGCAAACATTTGGTGCAGATAACACACTCGTCATCAACTTTCTTGGGAATGAAAGTATGTAACTTAAATTTTTATTAAATAGGCACTTTGATTCCTTTTGAACTTATTTCTGTTAAAAGCGTTTATTAAAAAAAATAAAATAAAAAGTAGTATCACAAAACAATAAAACAGTGCCTGTAGATTTATACCATACTATAGTGACAAAATCACCATGGCGAAAACATTCACACTACTCCGTTCTCCACACACCCCTGCTCAGCTTCTAATGTAGTTCACGTACGCCTAACAGAATCCCCCACTTCTGCCATCCATCCTGCCGCCAGGAGGCCCGGCAGCTTCCCATGTCTTTCAGGCCATGGCAGGAGCCAAGGCGAGGCCACGTCACAGCTCACTGGCAAACCCAGAGGCCACAAGCGCAGCAACTTCAAAAGCTTCTCCCATCCCCACTCAAGACCAGAAATAATTAGTTATTCCACACGGCGTGTACCTGGGCACATTTTAACAGTGAGTACCTGGCATGCCTCCCTTGAAACGGAGGCATCAACTAGTTGAGTCTAGAAAGACTGAGTTAACTACCTGTTAGGCTGAGACCTCCTTTCACCACACATGAGCAGGAGCCTTAAGTGCAAGGTGGAGGCTGACCAGGCGCAACCTGGCAAAGCAGTCCTGTTGTTCCGGCCACAGGTGCAGAGCAAATGTTAGGCCGGAGGAACGCTGGGCAGCGGGCAGAACCTAGACCCTGACATTGAGACATAGGGTACGTCTACGATAAGCAAAGAAAATCACTTCAACAAAACTTTTCTTAAAAATAGTTAAATGTCCAAATTATTATGTTCAATAAAGATCATAGTTTTTCTGAATGGTTTCTCTACTTTAAGAAAGAAAAAAATCTCTGCTAAAATGAGACTTTGTGTATTCCAGATGGCTTTACCATGCGTTAGGTTGAACCAAATGAAACTGCCTTCTTTGTAGTTCAAAAAGAGTTGAATATCAGTAAGTTTGTATGGATAATCCTAATACTTTGAACCAGTCCACAGTTGGCAGAAGACATGTTGAAGCTGAAGAGTAGAAAGAATTTGGGAGAAACAATAAGAGTGAAGCATTAAGAAAACATACACATTCCAGCACAGAGTTAGAACGTGGAAGATCAATGACTGGAAAAGTTATACAAAGGTCTTTGCTTTAATTATGTTCCTAAAATTTTATTAAATTTTTTGAGCAATATTTACCCTAAAATATTCTCAAGGGGATACGAGTTCAGAAAACAAAAAGAAACCAGAGGTTCATGGAGGATACCAGTAATTTGTCTGGCACTTTGCGAAGTGAGAAAGAGAATTGAAAACTGAATGGGACTGATTAGACAAGAAAAGAAAGAAAAGCAAGAACAGATTCTCAGGGAGGATTGGGCCTTGCCCTGAGGTGTACCAGTCACGCACTTAAACCCTTTAACATCAAAACCCTGTTTAACACATGCTAACGCCCAGCTGGATGTGATTTCCAATTCTTTTCTTAATTTTTCTCAGGTGCTGAACTTGTAAGGACCCAACTACACGAAGCTCATGTCATGGTTGAAGCTATCTAACTCTGTGCCATGATGTGGGATTTATTGCAATAGTGAGTTATGAAGGAAACGATCTTATTTTAATTTAAGATGGCAGGGCAGCAGGGGTAATTAGGGACAAAGAATACTGGCCTTGGACCTATTATCAGTCATGGCTGTGCCACAAACTAGCTATGACAACAGACAGGTCACTGCCTTTCTTTAGCTTCTACCTATAACCAGGTCTTTGACCAGTTAAACACCCAGGTGATGACCCTGTGCTACTTTCCTTAAATTAGGACAATGCAAAGTTAGCAGACTGCTTCTGTTCTAATGTTTGTGTTCTTAGGTGGCTCCCAGGGAAGGAGAAAAAAAAAGAGCCAAGTCCCAGGAATCTTTAATTAATATGGAAAAAGTTACAAGACCAACAGAGGCAGGGCAGGGGCAAAGCATAGCGGTTGGGAAGTGGGACGAAGCTGTATGTTTTCCAGGGACTTCATACCAAACCTGCCTCTGGGAGCTGCAGAAGATCATTTAAAGAGTTTATTTTTGCTTCTTGCTGAGATCCGTGTGACTGAAATTCAGCCTTGTTTTTTTTTTTTTTTTTTTTCTCCTGCTGTTTTTTTGTTTGTTCAGGACTGAGCATTTGAGAGATATTTCGACTCTGAAAAGAAAATAAACAAACTGCAGGATAAAGTCCCATGTCTGGACATTTTTCTTATAAAATTTTTGGGGCTTACATATTTGAGAAACTTCAAAGCATATGTTGTTAATCACTCTATTGGCATTTCATTAACATTTACAGTTCTGACTTATTAAATCTAAATGAAATCCTTATTGCAGGCATTTAATATATAGCCCAATATGCTATGAGTAAAGTGTCCACAAGGATGAAGAAAATTAATTTCCATGTGTGTCTTTCAGGGCAGCTTTCTTTTTGTGCAGGATAGCCTCCAGGAGCTAGAAGATGCCACTCTTTGTTTGTTATCATGCAGATAATTCACCTGCCATTAACCTGCCAGTGAGTAGGGATATTCTGCTTAGAGATACTAAATGAACAATAAAATGACTGTCCAGGCCTCATTTTATAGAAGGAGAGACAGAATCATCAAGGGTATGGGATTTACCATAGGTCATTTGGTGGCTAGTGACATAGTCATAGCTTTTGACTCTGGCTCACGGTTTGTCCCACTACAAAGATTAACTGATACTCCCTCTTGGAAGCTGCGTTATCACTGTAGCATCCGCATCTGCTATGTGCCCCCAGGTCCTGAAACCACTTGCTCCTCACTGTTTCATTTTTCTATTAACTTGGAGATTTTCACCTTTGGTTGAAGGTGGAGAGTTAGAACAAATGCGTTAGTTCTTTCTAGGAATATATTAGAGATAGCCAAGCAGAAGGGGCTAGATTCGGTAGATTTAAGAGAAATTAAGGATTCTTTCTATGGAAACTTCTCCACTATTCCTCCAAAGATCAGAATATTGAGAAATATGAAGTTCTGGTGCTAGCAAAAGTCTATTAACATTAACCCAGCCTCATTTTCACTAGGATCTTACAGTCTTTTAGACACCATTCCAAAATCAAAAATCTCTGAAACCAAAAGTTATTTTTAGTGAGTCACTAAAACTCCGTTGGCAGCAAAACTTGATATAAACTGATACAAGTGTATTTATAGACTTTATTTATCCTACTTGTATGAATATTCAGCAAATACTGATGCATTGTTTAAAGGTGTGTCTCCAGACCCTGCTAGGGTGTATGTAATGACATAGGTCTTAGATTACATTTCTAAGATTCACAAAATCTCAAATTATGAGACACATCTGGCAATTTGGGATATTGCATAAGAAATTGTGGACTTATACTGTATGAAACTTGTGTGCTTTTAGAGCCTTGAGAAAATCCAACACATGATTTGTGGCACTCAAGTGAGATGATGTAACCTAATTTTGAGCCTTGCATGTAGGCACAGAGCCTATTTTGAATGGCAGCATCTGTTGCGTGTGCAGAGCATATGTTCTGTGCCATACCAAAAGAAATCATGTGGGCTTTTTCAGAGGATGTTTGAGGGAAATTCTTTCCAAGAATTGAAAAGCCCCATAGCCTAGATCCAGAAACAATTCTTGTGCTTGGAGCACACGCATAAAAACTCATGAGCTGATGGTGGACTCAGTAAATACAACAGAATTCACCATTACACTAGTAAAAAATTTCCCAAATGATGCTCCATGGAAAACTGTCTGGAGATGGAAAAGAAGGCTGCAATAAAAAATGTTTGAGAATCCTGTACGTACTTTATTCTGCTTTTGGAAACTGACGATGCATGTTCGCTGTTATATGCTCTGGAAAATCCTGCAAAAGCAATAACACACACAAAAAATAACTGTTTAACTCATTTTGACCATAAA
The DNA here is from genome assembly GCA_008750895.1 of Mirza zaza. Taxonomy (NCBI): domain Eukaryota; kingdom Metazoa; phylum Chordata; class Mammalia; order Primates; family Cheirogaleidae; genus Mirza; species Mirza zaza. Next base: position 50,532 of record VSMD01010788.1, read on the forward strand.
ACTCATCATTTCTGAAAGTACCTCATAACATTCCAAGGTTCATTAACATTTCCATGAAACAAACACTGAAAAAATTACTTGCTACCCATTGAATGTCGCTAGCAGTTCTGGGTTCTCTGGCATTCTGAGATTGGATGACAGAGCAAGAACAAGGAAACCAGGTCATGTAGGAAAAATTAGAGGCACTTACATGGGGGAGATCAGTCTGGATAAAAGATGCCCTGGAACCTTGTGATTCAATCGCTAATTACTGCTTTCACATGTTTTGATTAATATCTCAAGAGGTTCCTTCTGCAGCTGGAAGGATGAAACAAGGTCCTTTAGGTAAAATTTTCTGGTTGGCATATTTTAGCTGAACATGTTTTTTAAAATTATGGTAAAATATACACGTAACAAAATTTTCCATCTTAACAGTTTTTAAATATACAGTTCAGCAGTGTTAAGTACATTCACATTGTTGTGCAACCATCACCAAGATCCAAACACAGAAATTTTTCATCCTCCCACACTGAAATTCTTAATCCATTAAATAATAGGTCCCCATTACCTGACTACCCTACTATTTACTACCATTCTACTTTCTGTTTGGATGAACTTGACTACTCTCTGTAGTCATTGGAATTGGCAAAAATATTTGTTCTTTTGTGACTGGCTTATTTTACTTAGCATAATGTCAAGTTTTGTCCATACTGTAGCATGTGTCAGAATCTCCTTCCTTTTTAGGGTGGAGTGCTATTCCATAGTATGTATACACCACGTTTTGTTTAACCATTCATTCTTTCATGGGCTTTGGGCGCCTTCCACCTTTCGGCTATTGTAAATATTGCTGCTGTGAACATGGGTATGACAATATCTGTTTAAGCTCCTGCTTTTTATTTTTTCGGAAATATACACAGAAGTGGAATTTCTGAATCCTATGGTAATTCTATGTTTAAGTTTTTGAGGAATGACCATACTCTTTTTCCACAGCAGTGACACCATTTTATATTCCTACCAGCAGATGGCAAGGGCTCCAATTTCTTTAAATCCTCACCAACACTTGCTGTTCTATTATTTTTGACAGTAGCAATCCTAATGGATGTGAGGCAGTATCTCATGGTTTTGATTTGCATTTGTCTAATGATTAGTGGTGTTGACCATCTTCTCATGTGCTTGTCATTACTTGTGTATTTTCTTTGGAGAAACTTTAGTCAAGTCTTTTGCCCATTTTGTATTCAAGTTCTTTGTTTTTGTTGTTGAATTATAAGCTGAAGACAATTTTTAAAAATCATTAACTCTTCCTAAAGGTAGAATTCACTACCTCTGATATAGTGAATTCTCATGACTCGAGGTGTTTGAACAAAAACCAGAATTATAGCTCTTTATTTATTTAATTAATTCCTTATATTAAAATATGCTTATGGTCCAATTACTTGCATTAATTGACACTTCCACTTGAAACTCCACTAAATTGGAGTTTTAGTCATTTATTCAACAAATATTTATTAAACACTTCCTGTGTGTTGGGTTGTTCTGGGTATTGGGGATGTAGCAGTGAATAAACCAGTCTGAGAATTAAAGACCTTATACTGTGAAGTGTGGGAGACAGAAAAGGGAAAGAGTTGCTTTATTGGAATCATAAATATCTGCAAGATGAGAATTTCAGGTAGTGGCAACAGCAAGTAAAAAGAAGGTAAGAGAAAGCTGGGTGTCTTCATTAAACAGCACAGACCATGAGCATAGCAGATCCGGGGCAAGTTGTCACCTGAGTAAGCAGAGCATACAATGCCATGGAAGGAATTTCGTACTTTATTCCAAAGATAAAGGAAAATCCATGGAGTGCTTTAAGCAGTGGAGGTACATGATCAGATTAAGACTTTTAAAGCCCAGTCTGTCTGCTGTGCAGAGAGTATCCTTAGCCCAGCAAAGCATGTCACTGCCCCGGCAGCTGTCAAGTCAGCCTGCAGTTGAGCTGCATCTGTTCTTGCTTTCTCCATTAGACTCCAAGTTCCTCGAAGGGTAAATCTGTGTAACATTCCCAGAACCTAGTACACAGTAATTAAATAAATTACAATGCATTAAGTTGATCACCAATCCTCCCAATTTTGTGGGGTAAGTAAAATTTGTTTTAATATGTTCATTCTAAAGATGAGAAAACTGAGTTACAAGTGATGATGTGCCCAAGCTAATAAGAGTCAAAGTCGAGACTGGAAACAGAGTCCACTGAAGGAGCCAGATGTTCCTGAATTCTATGGGAGCCTAGGTTTCATCAACTTGTTTCTTCAAGTACTCATTGGGTTCTTACTAAGTTCCGGGCACTGTGCTAGATTCTAGAGATTCAACAGTAAACAAAACTTAAAACAATCCTACTTTTATGAAATTTGTATTCTAGATAACCTCAAGAATTCTGCATGTGTAAGATTTTAAAATGTGATACTCTCTATAATTCAGGTAAGGTACATCTTTAATTTGCACAAAGAGTAAAAGCAAAATATCTCCTAGAAATGAAAGCAGAAGAATCAAGGAAAAGTTGTTTTGTTTTCTAGAATCTTATGTGCTTGTGCTTCCTGAATTTGCCCTCTTCAGGTTCCTGTTGGTCAGCAAGCCACAATTCCAGAGAGAGGAAGACACCCCCAGAAGCCACTGGTCCAGTAGATGCTTCCAACAGGCACCCTCTACTCTTCTCTTGCCCCTCCCCCATGCCATCTCAGGCTGGTCTCAGAGTTTTTGCACACGTTGCTCCCCATCTTGGATGCTGTCTCCTTTCCTTCCTATTGAAATCTCACCCATCTGTATTAGTTAGCTCTGGCTGCCATAACAAAACACCAGACTAGGGGGCTTAAACAACAGAAATTTATTTTATCACGGTTCTGGAAGCTGGAAATCCAGGATGACCAAGTTCCCGGCAAATTCAGTTTCTGGTGAGGGCTCTCTTCCTGGCTTGTAGACAGCCACCTTCTCACTATGTCCTCATGTGGCAGGGAGGGAGAGAGAAAGAGTACGTACAAGCTTTCTCTGGTGTCTCTTCTCACAAAGACACTAATCCTGTAGGATCAGGGCCCCATCTTTATGACCTCGTTTAATCTCAGTTACTTCCTCTTAGTTACTTCCTTGGAGACCGCCATCTCCAAATACAGCTATGCTGGAGGTTAGGGCCTCAACCCTAGGCGCAGGAACTGAGCAGGTAAGCACAACATTCAGTCCATGACACCACTCTTCACAGCTTAGGCTGCATCACGCTTTCTTGGCAAAACACAACTCAACCCAAAGCCCACTAATAAACAACTCTTTCCCAAACTCAGCGACACCAAAAATTGTTGTAATAATCCAGAAAACTGTTATGTATGAGATTCGCATGTCAGTGAACATTGACGCTTTCTGAAGGGAAACACATCATATCTCAGATGTCATTAGAACTGCTGGGACCTGGCAGTGTGGGGACACGGCCACAACAAAAAGCACTCAGTGAGTGAGTGAGCGATTGCTGTTCTCCAGCCGAGTTCCTGCCTGGTGCTCTACCAGAAGGGGTGTGAACGCCTCCCGACTAGAGGGACACAGTCCAGCGCGGCGGTGGAGGTGCCCCGCCCAGCTGCTGCCCACGGCTCTGCTCTGCTGCAGGGAACATCGAAGGGCAGGCAGCACTGACCCGGCACACAGAAGCTGCCTCCAACAGCAAAGTGCCAGAACAAATGTCTCTTCTGAGCCCGGAGGTACATGTGGCCATTTGCAGATAGAAGGAGGAGATTAGGTACATTGAAAGGGGAAGGTTTTTATGCCTCACTTTTGATCCCCGTCTGGCACCCCCCAGAGCTGCCATGTGCCCCACACCTGATAAATACTGTTTTATAAATGGCAAAGAAGAGAATTTAAAGCCATAAATCTATCCCCACCACCCCTTGCTTTTTTATGAATCTAAAGGATAATTAAAACCATGCTCTAGCTTTGCAAATGAAACCCCGTCTTTCTGGCAGCCCCCATTTTAAACAAACTTGAGGGCAGCATCAGTGCAAAGGGCGGCCTTGGGCTGATGCTGTCCAGGCTGGGACGTAACAGTCACTGGCCGCGGAGGCCTCTGGGTGTGTCTGCACCTCCCAGGGCTCTGCAGTGAGCAAGGCCTCTGCACAGCTCTGCCTGCGCTTTGAACTTGGTTCATGCACAGCAGTAACGAGGCCCAGGTCAAGATTTACTTCTTTTCAGAGAAAAAGGAAAAAAATAAAAAACTTTGTTCTTTGGCCATAGATTGCTCCCCCAAGCTTCAACACTTCTTGTGGTTATTCGCCGACACAGGAAGACCGAGAGCAGGAATGCGAAGGGATCAGGACCACCAGAGCAACAGGGCGGTGCCGCACAGCCGTCCATCCGATCATCACGAAGGCTACATACTACCAAGCAAAACCTTGTGATGCAGCTGGAGGTGGAAAATACATGAAACAAAATGTTTGTACATCATGATGATGAAAAGTAAAAATAAATCATTTTTACAATGTATTTTCAATTATCAAGTGATATATGTGCGCATGGTTGACATAAGAAAAAAGGCCTCTGCCGGCTTCCCGCCTGCTCTCCAGCCTGCCCCAGAGCAAAGTCTTTTAGCTATTTTAGCTATTTTTTCTGGGAGTTAATGCCATATCTTTATAATATATGTTTTTGCCTCTACTTTTAATTCATTCATTTTATACATTATCTTTTGAATTCCCACTATGATAGATTAGGATTTAGCTCACACAAACTCACTCCACACCAATCTCTTACTAAATAAGAATTACCCTTTATTCTTTTTTTTATTTATTTATTTTTTTTTACCCTTTATTCTTTACTGCTTTGTAATCACTCATTATTATCATGCTTCTGTTTCTTCTTTTACCAACTAAAGACGTAACTTTTAGCATCCCTCTTCATCCCTTCAGCTCTCAATTCTCCCCTCAATCTTCTATACTTCTTTTACACTGTCACAACTGGTGGCAGCTACATTATATTCCACAGACAACTTTCCCTGATGAGCTGAGTCTACAAGTTGAAAATCAGGCAACCCTGACTCTGCTATTGTGACTATGTCAGTATCTTGCACACAGCAGAATTAAGTAGTGTTTTCATGATTATAGTTCTTTCTTGTAATGATTTATGCTTTTGGTGGAATTTCTAGATGGCAGTGTTTTTATTTTTTGCTTTTATCATAATTTAAAATTTTATATCAAAAATCCATCACATTCTCTTTTTACATAGTTTCTCCTGCCTAGGCCCGTCTGTCCCCCTGCCCAGTCTAGAGCTGTGCCCTTTAGGCCTTGTGCATTGCGCCTGCCTGGATTTCATTTCGCTCCTTTCCAGATCAGTTTCACTGTCTAAATCCTATGTCTTCTTTATCAGATTACTCCCTGACTTGCTGCAGCTGTAGCAAACACATGTCCCTGTTTCCTTCTAACAAGATCCTGCTTCTACTCCAGAATCCCACACTTCTGTGCATCTCCTGAAGTTCACCAGGTAAGTTATGCCAATCTTCCACCTTGCTACTGATTGATTGAAGAGTGAGAATATTGTTCATTCTAGACAATTAACCTCAAGGGAAATTTTGTTGAGGAATCTCTGATGAAGTCTTTGCTTTAAATTTTTTAAATATCCATAAAAAGAGAATGGCCTTATTCCTCTGGTCATTATCATATCTGTACATAATATTAATTTGCAAAAGCAGTCCTGCAACATAAAGAAGGCTATCCCAAGAACCTTGCAACTCACCAAGAATAATAGAACAGGACTATAGGAAGAATTTTAAATTTTGTTGACATAATTGAGTCAAAATTATAGCTATCCACCTTAGACTCCTTATTACGTGAGATAATAAATGTTTTTGGGTGAGCCAGTTGAGCTGGAGCTTTCTGTTCTTGCACTAGGAGACATCTGATCCAACACAGGCATTTCTTCAAGAAGCTTCCTAAAAATGAATGTGTCAAGAGAATTTTCTGAGTCCTTAAAAGTAAAAACCAACAAAAAAAAATATTTACTTTAACAATTTAGTAATAGTTTGGTTGGTTGAATATAGAATTCTAGGTAAAAACACATTTTTCCTGAAAAATATAATGCAATCTCTCCAATGTCTTCTGTCTTGTTTCTCTCTCTCTCTCTCTCTCTCTCTATCTCTCTCAGCTTTAAGTCACAGTCTCCCTGTGAATTTACCATGTATTTAAGTATGGCCTTCATTCATTCATTGTGCAAGACATTCAAATATCATTGTAACTGAGGTGTTTCCTTTGGATGGTTAAATTAATTCTTTGATATTTTCCCCTTATTTATGCAGTTCTCTCTTTCTGGAAACTTGTTGATGAGATATTTGACTTCCTGGATTGATCAGCCATGTCTATGACATTTTGTCCTCATATTTTCTATATCTTTACCTTTTAGTTACAAATCCTTGATTTCATAGAATTTACAATCCTACTTTTGTATATAAAATCCTACTGTTGTACAAAATCCTACTTTTAAATAATAAGAGTTCTTTATTCTTTGATTATTTTCCCTTATCATAGTATCTGTTCTTGTATTATGCTATATTTTCTCAAATGTTTCTGTTTTTTATATTTAATGATAAAGCCATTAAAACTTGATTGGACATCCTGCTATTGAGCTTTGGTATTAGGTAATCAGGCACAAATTGGACATTACACTGGGGGTCTTTTAAATGAAAAGGTATGGCAGTCATTTCTCTAGGTCAGAGGTTGAACAGGGGTGATTTTTCCCTCCAGGGAACATCTGTCAATACCTGGAGACAGTTTTGTTTATCACAACTGAGGAGGAGGGGACGCCACTGGCATACAGTGGGTGAGGCCAGGCATCCTGCCAAACCTCCCACAGTCCACAGCACAGGCCCCAACAACAAAAAATCGGCCAGTCCCAAACACCAAAATTGCCAAGGCTGAGAATCCCTGCAGTAGGGCCATTGTGGTATTTTTTACAAAGAACCCTCTATACACATTGCTTGTTTACCTAGGGGGTTAAACATCTGCTTCCTTCAGGCTTCATTCATTTGGGAAGAGAAGAGGTGGTTCTGTATACAAACCAGAAATTTCTCTGGGTTCAGCCCCTGTTTCCCACTCACACACCACATTCCAGTACCTGAAATTCTCTGTGGTCCTAATGGGCTGATGTAGCTCCATCCCGCGTGTCATTGCCCAGCCATTCCATCAGCTTGTTCGTCTGTCACCCCCTAACGTGTACTTTCCATCTTCTAGAAACTTGTCAAAATCTCTGATAACCCTTCCTCTGTTCTCTTTATTATTTTTTTATCATAAGTTTAATGTGCTCTAAATAAGAGATAAATCCACACAGTCTGGCCTCCATCTTTGAACAGATTCAAAGACTTAACTCATTTATTCTTTTATTATTTATTTAGCATCAGCAGTGTGCCAGGTTCCAGGCAGGGTGCTATGCACTGGGCACATAACGATACATGAAATGCAGCCTGCTTTTAAGAGCTCTGTCTGGTGGAGAGTTAAGGAAAAGGCATAGTTGTAGAGTAGACTATGAAGAACAAGGGTTTTAACCCAGCACACCTGGGTCTTAGTCCCAGCTCTATTTACTGGTCGAGTGATCTTTGGCACTGCGATTCAAGCCTCGATATATAAGCCTCAATTCTTTCAAAAAAGGAATGAAAATAATCATAATATTAACTTCTTCAAAAGATCACTGCAACCTTCAATGAGATAGCTCACTCAAAAACACATTATATAAAGCTGGTGGAACACAAATTATACCAATTCATTTTGTGCTCTCCGTTTCCTTCACCCAGGCTGGGCAAAGGATCTTGACTGTAACTAATATTTAGTCTTACTTGACTGGATATTCATCTTTATCCTAAAGATTTTTCTTTAATGTAACACTTTAGGCAATAATTCAGTCAGGATCCTTTTTGTAGACCTAACTATATATTCCTCACTGAACTCCTTCTACCTGGTATCTATTTTAGACTGGATGTCTGACTGTCATTCATATTACCGCTCTTCTTAATTTCCTATAAATGTGTTGGTCATTTGCTCCCCCTCAAAAAAATACAGTCGAGGAAACTATTATTTAATTATCTTATTCTATTCTTGTTTGACCTACACTACTGGGACACAGACACACTGAAACATGCAGACATGTACACCTGTTTTAAGTTCTCTTCCTGTTTGTCTCAATGACCTTGAACAAAGTCACCTAGATTCTATGCCTTGTTTCTTCTCCAAATAAAATCAGTTACTTTATAAGAATTTGTTGGAATTAAATGAAATATTAATTATAAGTGTGATTGGTAAACTATGTAGGTATAAAATACTCACACATTCTTGCTCTCACTTTTCTGCGCTGTTCATATGTAAATGCAAATATAAGTAATATATTTCTGTGAGCTGAACTGTGTCCCCAAAATTCATATGTTAAAGCCCTAACCCTCGGTGCCTCAGAATGCAACCATATTTGGAGATAAGAATCTTTAAACAGGTAATTAAATTAAAATGGGGCCATTAGAGTAAGTACTGACCCAACCTTACTGGTGTCCCATACGAAGAAGACATCTGGACACATAAAGAGACATGAGGGTGCGAGTGCACTGAGGACAGCCCTGAGCACAGAGTACAAGAAGGCCGCCGAGGACAGACGCCCGCACCGGATGCTTCCGCTGTGGCCCTCAAAGGAAGCCAACCCTGCACCTTGAATTTGAGACTCGCAGACTCCAGAGCTGTGGAAACATTAATCTCTGTTGTTTAAGCCACCCAGACTGTGGTAATTTTGTTATGGCAGCCCAAGCAAACTAACAAACGAATACCTAAATCAATGTTGTTATATGCACATACGTGTGTATATGACTCTTCCCTCTATTGTTATGCATTTCCCTTAAAAGGCTTTAGGAGTTTTATAGCAGAAATACAGAGAAAAAGAAAGAAAAGTGTTTAGAATAGAATTTTTGAGTCCTCCTCAAGGCCATAGCCTTGAATGCCAGTTTTATCATGAGAGAAATGGTTTTGTTTTACATTTTTTAAGCTCCTGTTGACATATCGATACCTGAGCAACTTAAATATTAATGTTTCCAAAAGTCAAAGGTGCAAAAGAACTCAAGGCATGCGATGTAAAGAAAGTGGGGAGAAAGAGGAAAGCAAGGCAACATGGATGCCCTTCGTCCTAGCCGTGGGAGGAAGCAGCGGCTGTCAGTGTCTTCATTTCCACTCCCCGCTGTGGGCGTGCAGCTGGGAGGCTGGTTTGAGCCTGAGGGGAACATCTGGATGGGTAAGACAGACCCCACAATGCAAGAGCTAGTGACCCACTTCCCAGTCTGTGGGCAGCTGCAGGTCTCTGGGGCGTGACTCCCGACCTCGGCCCCACGTCAGCGTCTCTGCGCGCCAGACCACTCAGACGCAGTGCCTGGACATCGGACCCAGGCATCAGTATCTGGAACAAACTTCCCAGCTGATTCCAATACAGAGCGGAGATAGAAAGCCATTGCTCTTGGAGAGGACGGCCGTCAGCTCAGGGCCACATCCGCACTGGCTCAGGAGGGGGCGTCCCACGGCGCTGGAGGAGTCAGGGCTGGGAGACGGGCTCTGCGCTGTGTTCCGGTCTGCTCGGAGCACCCGTGTGGGTTCCAGGAAGCCCGAGGCCACAAGTCCCAAGACAGGAGGGGAGAGGAAGTAGAAGAGCACCAGCCTCTGACCCCTATGCAGTGGCTAGCACAACCAAAGCAGATGGCCGGGACCATAAACTTCAGCAGCGGGAGCCAGAACAAAGCCTGCAGAGACAAAAAAGGCTTGCCTCGGTGATGTCAGTCTAGCTCCACTACAGGCCCGCCCTGCTCCGCCGGCCTCCTCGCAAACGGAACGGAGAGAGTCGAGGCCAGCAGGGCATCTGAGGCCGAGGCCACACAGGTGCTCCCACGCCCGCCGGGAGCAAGCAGCAAAGGGAACGGGAATCGGGGAAGCGAAAGCCCAGGCGTTTACCTGAAAGAGCATCTACCAAACAAACAAATGCCCAACTCTTTAAACCAGAACCCTAACGCACTATTTTCTGGCAAGTGTAGACACGCACACACACAGAGACCCTACTAAGTGGCGTGACTCATGCAGAAACATAAACTAGAAGCATGTTTCCCCGTAGGTCGGACGGCGCTGCGTGAGTCTGCCTTGGGCTGCGCACGTGGATGTTCGTGTACACGCACAACCGCAGGTATCCAGTAAATGCCCTTCAGCCGAGCTCACAGGCAAGACAAAGCATTCGGGGCTGAATTCTTTTAGGGAGCCTGAGAGTCCAATCTACTTCACTTTGAGGCGAGAGCAACATCACTGCTCCCCAAAGCCGTGTCCCTAGAGAAAGATCCGAGACAGGCAGGCGGGAGAGCCCGCACCTCGGCACCCAGGCAGCTGGAAGGCCCAGCCTCGCCTCCTGGCCAGCAGACAGCCCTTGTGTCTCTTGGTCCCCGCCCCCTGCCCACCCGATTCTCATCTTAAAAACGTCATTCTCTTGCTCCCCACGTGCCGCCCTGGGGGCCACTTTTCCACCTCTACTCTCTCCCCGCCTCGGTTTGCGAGGGGTGCAGGCTGGGACGGCTCCAGCGTACGACACACACGCAGCGCCAGGCTCTGCTAGGCATGTCACACAAGGATGGCATTCAACAGCGCAGGAGGTATTGATATCTTTATGTTACAGATGAGGAAACCATGGCTTAGAGAGGTGAAACTTATTCACATTCACACGGCTGGGAAGCAGGAGCCGGACTGAAACTCAGATATTTCTGGCTCTGCAGCCCCCACCCGCCCACGCATGTGGCTCGTTAGCTCAGCAAAGAAGGGTTTTCCGGAGCTTAGCTGCTGTCAGATACCTGTCCCACTCTCTTCGTAAGCACACGCATGCTGTTCCGTGTGTCCAGACTCTTCAGTTTGAAGAAACAGTCTTTTTGAAAGCTGCCCCCAGCTCCAGTCGCAGCCTCATTATACCTTGGGCTCTGTTTGCTGGTGTTTTGATACCAGCTTTAATTCTAGTGGGAGAAAAGGGCCTTTTCTGGAGGAAGAGCCAAATGAAGCTCTATCTTGGTGCTCTTAAGTTCCTTATCCTTTATCCATCTGAATATTCCCAATAGAAGAAATAGATTTTTCTATCTTTCTACTTATGTTTTTGTTTCCACCTTTATTTTTTTCCCTGCCCAATAAATTGTAAGTTCCTTAAGAAGAGAGTCGGGGCCGAAACGCAATGATCAGTTTATATATACACAGGCCTAGCACATAGTAGACACTCAATAAGTGTCTACAGTATAAACAAATACACATATGGTCCCACAGGGCAACAGATATATCCTCGTGCTTATATCCTAAGCCTCACACACAGGGCAAAACTTTCCACAGACATTCACAATTATTAGAGGAGCAAGAGTATTAAAGCCATTTGGCCTTTCCGGGCATTCCAGCCAGCTGCATCTGTGCACACTGGGCACATAATTGCCTTCCACCGGCCCCTCCCTCCCATTTTACAGTTTTGTTTGGATTTGAGGGACTGGGTGTGGAAGCCTGAATTGTCTAGCTTTGCTGTGGAATGGAGACCTGTCACGGGGCCCCCGACTGCTTACCTGCAGTATCCTGCCCTCCTTATCTGCAGCACCGTGGTTTGGATCTCCATGACATGGCAGCATTTTCCCATAACCCCTGGAAGGAGAAAACTCACTCATAAAGTGAAAAGTGATCCAAGCTCAGCGCACTCTGCCCTGATGGGCACAGCCAGCGACATCAGATGGCCAAGCTCACACTGAGTAGAAGTTTGGACAACTCCCCTCCCCTACCCATTCAGCCTGATTTCACTCACTCTGCTCCAGCCCGATACTCCTGCCACACCCCATCAATCTCCATGCTCATGTCCCTCTTCTTTTCTCCTTCCAATCCATCTATTTGTACAAAACGTGTATTGATCATCGATGAGATGCCAGTCATTGTATTGGGTGCTGGGGATATAGTAAGGACACACACGTACACACACGCACATACCCACATGTGCACACACACCCTCCATCCTGGCCGTGCCATCTCCTCCAAGCAGCCTTCCTAGATCTTCACAGCCTCCACAATCTCTTATTTTCTGACCTTTAATACCATTTCAAGTATGTGATCCACAACTAGGCACTTAATCCTTTCTTTCACATGGTTTGTCAGAAATTAGTCCTATCTTCACAATTAGATTATAAACTTCTTGAGAGGAAAGACCGCATCCTTTATTTCTACTGTGTTTTCTTAAGAACCACTGGTATAACCACAAAGGGCTCCTTTCCCTCCATCTAGTACTTGTTTTTGCAGTGAACATGTTTTTTTACGCATGTCTTTTGGGATAAAGGATGCACTGGTGCCAAAGAACGTCTACAAAAAAAGGAAAGGAAGGAGGAAGAAGACTACCCTTGCTACAGACAGTTCAGCCCTGGACCTAGGCATGTCCCATCAACTCTGACCCAAATGATGGGAGGGCGACAAGTCAGGGAAGCACACAGCTGATATAATGCCCGTGTCAAGAAGCCTCCCTGAGTTCTAGCCATCTGAAAACCTGATGCTTCTGGCAGATTAGATTTTTTGCTACAAGTGTGTGCTGACATTCCGAGACCCAAAGGTCAGGACGAGCACATCTGAGGGGCACATGGGTGCTCAGTGAGGAACGAGAGCAAGCCAGGCCTCTGAGTGCCCTGAGCAGGGGAGAGCCTCAGGCTCTGTGGCCACAGGGCCGCTGACAGAGGCCCTCGAGTCTGGCCAGGGAGCAGAGTGAGGTTGCGGGGGGTGGGAAGAGAAGAGGAGGTCTCTCTGTCCTGATCTGGAATGGGAACAAGGTGAAAGGGGAGATTGCTGGGCCAAGGCAGTGACCCAGAAGGCCAGCTAGAAGTAAAAACAGATGTGAAACAGAAGCTGTCAATGTCCTGGGGGCCGCAGGGGTCTGCCCTGAAGGAGATGACCCCAAGTAAGATGCACTGTCGTTGACGTGTCTCCACTGGGCTGCCGCTCAGCAATTAGGGCTGGACGGCCGTGGGTTCAGAGGGCCGGCCAGAGCACATAAAACACTTTGTCTCAGTCTGCAGGGAAGGGAAGAGGCCCTTTTAGAGGAGCAGCCTCCTCCCCAATAACTCATCCATGCGACAGCTGTACGCAGTGTTCATTATCGGGTCAGGATCCCAGGGATTCTGAATTATATAAGCAGAGTCTTTGTCTTCAGATTATTTATTGATCAGCGACACCAGTGCCATTAGAACGCAAAATCACTGCCTCTTGCCTGAAAATGACACAGAAGACTGGATCTGGGGGTGAGGGCTCTGCCACGAGGGGGGCGGAGAAGCCTGGCCTCAAACCTGCAAGGTCCCAAAATTTGTACTGCAGACTCGCAGGTGGCTTTGGAAGGAGAGCTGTCTAGGGAGAGCCTGCCGTCCTCCTGTTCCCAAGTTTCTTCCTTGCACCATTCCCGGGCCAGCCACCTGGAACCCCGTGTCCCTCTGTCAGAAAGGCCAGCTATGACTATGTTTATTCCCGCTGCCAGCTCCATGCCAAAGGCAAGCAGCGCACTTCCCAGCTGGATTTGCAGGATCCAGGCCAGAAGCCTGACTTTTAACAATAATTAAGATTCATTTGGTGCTTTAGAATTTAAAATATGTGTTTCCCATCCACTGTGTCACCTAGTTATCACGACATAATATTCTTATCCCCATTATACAGAAGATGAAACTGAGATTAAGGGAAGTTAAGTAATTTACCAAAAAGTCCTCAACAAATATGTGGCGAGGTTAATTCTCAAATTGGGGTTAAAGCCTTTATTCCTTTGTACAGTTTCTCCTCTTCAGTAATGTTTTCCTCCTTTCTGCCTGCAAACATCTGGTTCCCAGTTTAGATATGTCACCTCCATGAAGCCTTTATAAACTTTTCCTCCTGTGAGCCGCTCCTTCTTTTGGATGTCCACCCTTATTTGTTTAAAATTTAGCATGCAGTGGCTTTTAGGACATTGTCTTGTCATTATTTTTGCACATCCATTTTCCTGCTTGACATTTCCTGAGAGTTTTGGCTGTGTTTTATCTATCCTGGTGTCTAGCTTAGTGGTTGACATGCAATAGGTACTTAATAAATGTTTGTGGAATCCAAGTCTCTTTTGCTGCAAATCTCAGGTACTTCCCACAGCAGCAGACTCCTCCCTATTCTCAAAGGGCAGAGAGACGGGTCCACTCACCACAGGCGCTCGGCCCGTTCCTACGTCCCTACAAAGCGGCTCCTCAACTGAGAGGCCTCGGGGAACACAGCCCATCTCCCCGCCTCTCCTCTAACAGCCGGGCGTGGGCAATAACGGAATGGGGAGCAACGCGCCACAGACCTACGTGTTCAGCCACTGTGCATCAAGCTAGCTGACCGTCAGCTACTAATGAAAGATGTCCTATCCTACACTGTCACATTTACCCCATGACAACTCCAAGGCTTGGCTCCAACTCAGAGTGCGCAGCCTCCTGTGAGTTCTGCTGCAGAACACGGAGGCAGGAAGAATGCCCACCCTGGCCCACCCCGCCTCTGTCTTCCAGCCCGAAGTCTGGTCTCCATGGGCAGCCCCACACAGAGCCTCGCCTCAGCCACCTTCGCCACCGCCCGCCCTCCAGAGAGCACACTGGGAGGAGACCCAGGAATACCCTGGAAGTGAGCTAAGAGCCATTTGGGCAAGGAATTCTGGGGTCACAGACACCTCCTGTGCGACCTAGAGAGGGTGGCCAGTAGGCAGGAGAGCAGGGCCTCTACAGCACCTCCCTGTCGCTCACGGGGGAGGGGGAGGGCGGCTTCCCCTTCTCTCGAATGTGTGTCCTCAGCCCTCTCCCTCCCCCCCACAAAAAGAACATCTATTTTACTTGGAAATGACTGTCAGAGTATGGCTCAAATTCTTGCTTCATTTCTGATAGAGCTGAATTCCTGAAAATGCCCAGTTCCTGTTCCCAAAGAGGAGAAAGAGCCCAGCCTATGCGTCCCTGGGGCTAATTGCAGTGGAAGCTGGTTAGATAGAGTCCTGCTATCTAAACTACTCTCATTACTGAGATAATAGTCCCAGGGGGAGGGAATGTGAAGCCCCAGCCTGGGCCAGAGACCTGGTTTTCCAGTGTTTTTCCTTATAAAAAAAAAAGAGGTGGAAAAAACTTATGTTTATATCCTTGCCAATGAGTTTCCATTTGATTTGGGGGACAAAAGGCAAAGAAAATGCTATAAATTCAGTCAGCAAAGTGGTAAGAACCAGCTGTTCATCTCTTCTGGCACCCTTTAGAGCTGCCTCCAAATTTAAAAAAGAGAAAAGAAAAGAAAGAAAAGAAAAAAGAAAAGAAAAGAAAAGAAAAGAAAAGAAAAGAAAGGAAAGAAAAGAAAAGTTACCCTTTCCTGACAATTTGAATAGGCAGCAAGGGAGCTCTGTTAGATAAAGGGCAGGAAACAGTCCCAGTCCCGACAGGGATGGAAATCCCAGGCAAAGCGAAGCAAGCAAGTGAATGCTGAGCTCGAGTGAGCTGCCCTTTGGCCACAGGTCGTGCCGCACACACCCCCGTGGGAGCGCAGGCGCGTGTGGCCGGCAGAACTCACCTCCTTCAGCATCTGGGCAGGAGTTTGAGCTGTGCTCTGTGGGCCCCCAAAACTTGTCTCCCAAACATTCTCTGTAAAGCCCAGAAGGCTCAGTGGCTCCCTAAGGAATTTCGTTATCCTGTTGGACTCACTGATTTTTAGGATGTTTCAAAACACTCATCAGCCAAGGTCCTGAGGCCCTGCCAGGCCATGATTCGCTTCTGGCTGGACGGTCACCGTTCATATCTTAGAGACCTTTTCCACCATACACAGGCATAACTAAAAGAATATTTACAGAGTTTTGAGTTTTGCCTAGTGGTATGGTAGTTTCACATTATCTATAGAAATTAGAACACTATAAATCCATGTGTATGTGTCAGAAAAGAAAATTGGCAAGATGAATAATTTCATTAAATGACTGCATTGGGTTTTTTTCTGTTTTCAGTCTTTTGCTTTTGTGTCATGCTGGTACAAAGTACATGAATTTTCCCGTCTACACCTTCTTGAAACAGATGGGTGGCATGAGTCCCCGTGTTCTGCCGCTATGGTCTCTATGTCCTTCCCTGGTCTGTGTCTGCACCACTGGTCTGCGTGGTAAAGTGGGTTTGTGGAGAGCGCCCAGCACCAGGCAAAACACATAGCGTGCTGCTCTGCTTCCGACCGTGGCACCAACTTTCCCCTCACAGCAGAGAAGCTTTGTGTTTCTACAGAAGCGTTTGTTCTCCGATCCTGGAAAGAAGCAAAGTGGGAGAAGATGGAGGCAAGAAGAACTGATGGTGGGGGACCAGGAAGTTATGAAAGGCCCCAGGCCAGTTTGGGGGTCAGTGAAATATTTTTGAGAAATTAACTTTCAAAACCATTTATAAGACTGACCTCATTCACTCCTAAAATATAGATCTAGTGTCTACATTAAGCAATAGATAAACAGAGGGAGAGAGGGCCTGACAGAGAAGCTGAGCTTCGAGCTGGAACTGGAGGATGAGTCAGATTTCCGTAGCTGGAGAAAGAAGTGACAGCCAGAAGGAAAAGCTTGCCCAGACGTGCAGAGGCACCGATGTTCTTGGCACTCACAGGGACATTGTGCAGCATTAAGGGCGGCTTTACTGCATCTTCCTGAAGTCCAGAAACTTCTGTCTTTGGCCAAAGTGTAGCCCAAGAGGAGAAGAAGCAGCTCCGTGGACGCCATCACAGCCCCTCCCCCTCAGTCAAAATAATTAGGAAGTCCCTTTCACTCCTCCAGCCCTGGTTATCTCTCACTTCCCAAAACCGTGCATCACGTACATGATCACACACATGCACTGCCCTGTACCGTTTACCTGCCTGTACATAAAATCCTGTCACTGTAGTAAGACGCAAGGGTTTGAAGACAGAGGTCAGTAAGCGGCTCTTTTCCAACTATAAATTCTACAGTCTCAAGCAGTTCTAAGCACAGCATATACTTAATAAATATTGGTGGGTTGAAGTGAATGAGATCAGCTGGCAGGATGGACGTTGTATACGCAAAGCTTTCCCTGGGGCTTCTTAGCTCTATATTCACAACTTTGTTCCCAAACACCCAGAAATCTGGTGGGAAGACAGTGTTAGCCTTTGTCTTAGTTCAAGAGCAAATGAAGGAAGATAGCAGACACTGAGTGTCTACTAAATACTTCTCTTGCACTTGTTTCATTTTATTTACTAAAAATGTCCCTGTATTGTAATGAACACATTGCAATGAGCAGAGGCTGGCGAAGGCAGTGCGGCCCTGGGAGGAGCACAGCTGCTCTGTGGGAGGAGGAGCAGGACTGCTGTGCACATCTGCGCCACCCCTCCCCCCCATGGCCGCGGGCTCTGCGCCTCCCTCCAGTGCTTCCTGGGAATCCAAGCAGCCTCTCATTTTACTAAAATGAAATTCCTAAAGTGCTCCTTTAAAATGAAATGTTTTATCTCCATTCACAAAAAGAAGAAACTTCCTCTGACCAATGGAAAAAATAATCCATTGCTGGCCCGCTGGCAAGAGGCCCAGGCTTGGGGGCCGGCTGTGAAACAGAGGGAGAGAGATTCTCATGGAAAGCGACTGCTCCACCCACTCATGTTTGTGTTCCTCTGAGCTTGACCCAGGACTCCACCCCCGCCCAGCACTTCGTTTTGGTGACTGTTCCCACCATCAGCATCCAGCTAGCACAGAGGGTGAGGCATTAGAACCTTATCACTCCTATTAAAAGATAAAGCCTAAAATTCAGCCTTTATCAATAAAAGCTTCATGCACTCCATTCAGCGCTCATAAGGAAAGCAGACAGAATGTTTCTGATCACAGCTCAAGTTAGACCCAGGCGGCATTGGCCTTGCCCACGCAGCCTTGAAGAAGGTAATTAAAAACAGAGTGGTCTGCTGTGTTTTGATATTAGCCAGACCCTCTCTTTAGGAAATATATGGCAATAAAATGGGAAATGGGAGTGAAATGAACAAAATCAACATCCTTTCTCAAAGTCCACCAAATGCTTTGTGAAAATCCATGTTTCTTCCGTATGGACTGTTCACAGTTAATTTGCAATCTCGGCCCCATATAGCTCATCTGCCCGTTGATTCATTCAATGAATGTGTTTTTTTTTATTAAAAAAAAAGCTCTCCATAAATTTGAATTGCACTAATCACTGAATAAAACAAGATCCCTTCTCTCAGGGAATTGCGAAGATGAGACGTATAGACAAATAATACTCTGGAAGGGATCTTAGTCTATCTCTCCAACTTAAATTCACGCTGCGATGAGCGCCCCGCCCCCAGAGTGCCTCTACGCTGTGAGCAGCCATCGTGGCGACTCGCGGCTTCACAAACGTGCCATCCCTTCTCTTGCCATTGAGATGTGCCCTCGTTTCTCCTTTTCCATTAGCCCACTATCCTCCCCTCTCTTCCCAATTAATTCTTACTCATCCTGCAAGGCTCCGCTCAGACGTCAGCTTAGCCAAAAAGCCAAAAACGGACAGTGACATCTTCTCCCCATAGGTTATGTGTCCTCCCATCTGCTCCCAAAGCAACCCTCAAATTTTCCTAACGAAACCTTTACATACTTTACATTGTAAATGTTATCTGTATATTTTCCTTCTCCTCTACTATATTGAAAATGCCAACAAGCAAATGAGCCGTGTAGTGATTGTTTTAGAGCCTTAAGT
Organism: Mirza zaza; assembly: GCA_008750895.1. NCBI lineage: Eukaryota > Metazoa > Chordata > Mammalia > Primates > Cheirogaleidae > Mirza > Mirza zaza. Next base: position 69,202 of record VSMD01010788.1, read on the forward strand.
GCTCAGTAAACGTGGAAAGAAGAAACTGACTGTTTTTGCACAACAAAGGGAGAGGTCAGCTCCAGAGGAGGGAATGGAGAGGATCAGAGCGGGCCTCACAAAGACTCTGGGGCCAAATCTTGAAGAATTAATGCCAATTCACCACATGGACAAGGTTTGGGAAAATGTTCCATGCAAAGCAAACAGCACATACGAAGCCATAAAGAAAACAAATGTTCAAAGAAATGTAAGTATCCTAACATGGCTGAGGGGTAGATTGTGAAGATTAGTTTTGTGCGTCAACTTGACTGGGTTAAGATCACCCTCACCATTAGGGGCGGGCATCAGCCTATCCATGAGGCCCAAACAGAGCAACGAGGTGGAAGAAAGGTGAATTCTCTATGTTTTGGGAGCTGGGACATCCAACTCCCACCCTCAGACGTCAGAGCTCCAGGGTCTTGAGCCTTTGACTCGGGGACTTACGCCAGCCCCCAGTCCCACCCCAGCCTGGGTTCTCAGGCCTTCAGACTCAGGCAGATTTGCACCACTGGTTCTCCTGGCTCTGCAGCTTGCAGATGGCATCTCTGGGGCTTCTTGGCCTCCATAATCATAAGAGACAATTGCCATGATAAAGCATTCCTTTATATAGCTCTGTGTATCCTCTTGGTTTCTGTTTCTCTGGAGAACACCAACTAATACATAGATTATCAAGTGTTAAAGTAGTAAGAGATAAGGTTGAAGAAATAGACAAGGAGTAGAGCGTGGAAGGCTTTGAACATAAATATATGAAATTTTATTCTATAGGCATGCAATAGAGAACATATTTCTTACTATTTCTCTCTGGCAGCATATGCATACATAATCAATCTAATAGGATGCTAACACCCACAACACAACATGAAAAATAAATCTAGTGTAGGAAAAATAATCTATATTTTATTCTGAAAGCAACAGGTACAACTTTGGATTATTCACTGATTACCCATATCCCTACTTAATTCCAGGAACACAGACAATGATGGAATTTATTTCACAGCGGAAATGTTTTTAAGCTCCACCCCAAATTATATCATCAGACTCTGAGGTCCAGGCATGCATATTTAAAAAACAATCTTCATAGGTAATTCCAGTGTGCACAAAAATTGAGAACTACCTAAGCAAACTGGAGCCAGGAGAACACACGTTCTCTGAATCCATTGTCCTGTCATTTGTCTTCACTGATGTGTTGGTTACTTTAAATGATGGGTTTGAGCCTTGCAAAATAACTCATTTTTCTCTCACTTGCTCTTTGTTCTCAAACTAGGTTTTAACACAATCCATTTGACAGAGGAAGGCTGCCTGGGCCAGACTGCCAAGGTCAGCAGCGAGAGCACATGCACCCTGAGAACTGAAAGATGGACGCATGTTCAAGGGAGATACGACTCTCCCCACTTGTTGGTGAAGAGCCACTAGACAAACAAACCACTGGGGCAAGCGCAGAGGTGTGGCACCAGGCACAGTCTGCTAATGTGACGATCACTGATGGGCATGGGCCAGCTGGCAGGCAGAGGCCCCGCCTAGAGGGCCCACCTGACACTCAGGGCTTCCTCTGCAGAGAACGTCAGCCCCTGGCGTAGCAGGGGCCTGGCTAATCAAGTTTCCTCCACAATTACAGTGAATCCTATCTTCTACTGTCATTCCTAACCCTCCGACACCTGCATAATATTCTGTAGTTCTGAACCCCAGTCAGGACGAGTAGCTGTGTGGTTTTGAGTAGTTACGGGCACCATCAGGGAAACGCAAATTGAAAGCGTGATGAGACCGTCAACACCCACTAGGACGACTGGAATCAAAATTACAGACAACAACAAGTGTTGGTAAGGGAGTGGAGAAAACTGGAACCCTTGTATATTACTGGTGAGAATAGAAAATGGTGCAGCTGCTTTGGAAAAGGCTGGCAGCTCCTCAGAAGTTTAAACATAGTCACCAAATGACCCAGCCATTCTTCTCCTAGGTAGATGCCTAAGAGAAATGAAGACACATATCTACACAAAAACCTGTCCAAGAATGTTTATAGCAGACTATTCATACTAGCCAAAAAGTAGAAACAACCAAATGTCCATCCACTGATGGACATTATTATATACATATAGTGTATATATACATGTACACATGCATACACATATACATCTATAGTCATATAGATACACATATATAATCATATGCTCATATATATTGTCCCATATATATAGTGCTTTTTCTACTATATCATAATACCATGTTAAGCAGTTCTGTTTGAATCACACATAAGGAGTTAAATTTACTGAAGTATTACAAAGCCACCAAATGAACTTTCACAGAAGACCTAAAAGAGGAAATTAAAGATGCAAATAGTTTAAGAATATCTGCAGTTGATTCAGAAGCTTAAAACTAGTTTCTTCAAAAACTGTTGCTACAAGTAAAATTTTTTTAAAACATAGGCATTTTGCCCAAAGGAAAAAAATGTCATGTTCTAGACACTTACTAAATATTTTGTATGATTCTCTATGTTACCTTCAAGAAATTCTGCCTCCAGTTATGTAGACCAAGGTGACAAGAGCAATTTATGTAATAATCTATAATTACACAAAATTCTCTCTTCAGCATATGGTACCCACTAAATGTGACACAAAACAGGGCATGATAAGTTGATTCAGGCTGATGTCATTTCCACAATTCTAAACCAAGAATCTCCAAGACAGCCTGGGCTGCAAGTCCCAGGGTCCCATTGAAGACTGTAGAGAGTTGGCTTCTGGGTATAGCAGGAACCCAGACAGCTCAGCAGGGCACTCTGCTTTAGATAGAGTAACCATGTGTCTTAGATTTTCCATGATAATCTTATTTTTACATATTGCTCCAGAATGTTTATCATAATGCCCTCTTTCACAATCAGAAGTGTTCCACTTTGAAGGGTGAGTTATAAAATAGTCACCTAGCCATATGGAGTGTGCTTGCTCATTCAACATTTGACATTCATGGAGCCACTTTCACACATGGCCCTGTGCTCAGGACTTCATAGAGGTTATTAAGCAGACCCAGCTTCATTCTGCCAAAGGTATTTTCTTTCCAAATAGCTCTAAACCTGTCTGAATCCCAGCCTAACTCCACAGCAGACATTGAGTGGCTTTAGGAAATTAGTTTGTCTGGTTTATTCGCTTTTACTGTGAAATGGGAACAATTGCACGAGTTTTAGCACGCCAGGTAATATGTAATGGTCTAGGAAGTAATTAGGCTAAGGAATTGGGTAGAAACTGAGTAAGATGCTTAAGTACAAATGAGGAATGGGCTTAGCAGACTGTGCATGGTAGGTGTCCAAATGAATAGAGGCACCCCAGTTTCTGCCTTATTGCTCATCTTGTTTTAATTGTACATATCTTCTAAGTGTCTTGTGTTTATAAAGTATCAATTCTGGCTGAAGTGGGTTAGATACTGCACTTTTCCATACTTTGCTGGACATCTGCTGACTCTAGCAGTAAACGGGTAGTAAGATGACCAAGCAAATCAAATAATTTCAAATCATTGTGAATATTATCCTGTCAGTGTGAAATGCCATAACAAAACACCTCTATATTTTGATATCATACATTTATTTATTTGTTTATTTGTAGATGAGTGGTTTTGGTGAAGAAGGGCTCTTGTGTTCTTGGGCAGTGCCGGGTTTCATGCTTTTGAGCCTCTTTCTCAACTATGAAAAGATCTAGAATCAATTAGCCTTTGTCAAGGCTGTTATAATTCAGGGTCTGGATTGAACAGATGATTATGTCATTGAATTTTCATTAAAGAAATCCTGAGTCATAGATACTCTGATTCTTATTTTGTAGGTGAGTTAACTAAAATTTAGAAAGAAAGAAGTAATTTATCCAAAGTCATGAAAATAATAAAGGAATGAAATAAAATGTAAACTCAGATCTTCCAACTTCAAGATTAGTTCTCTGTGCACTACAGTAAATGCCAATGACATGGTTGCTGAGAGCAAGAACTGAGGTGAAGTGCTAGCCACCAGATGCACCGTGCATATTTTTCATATTAAAATAGTTAAGTCTCTTGCTATAAGAATGGCCTATAAATAATAAGTTTTTTCTCCACATACCACTCTATTGCACGTCCTTAGAAGTCCTGATTCTATCTTTAATTCTTTATATTTTTCTAGTTACTGAATTCCTGTATAATTAAAATAAGAAAAGCAAGGAAAAAAGGAAACTATTCCTTGGAATTTCTTTCATGCTCTGTTCCCAGCCTGCGTGTGTATTTTCTGATGTGTTTTTAGAAGGTTGCATTGACCCAGCAGCAGGACAGCCAGCTACATGACAGTTCATCTCTGGTTTCTATTACCCGTGATTAATGCCAGGGATTGTGTTTATACCCTGTGTCTACACACCAGTTAGGGGCTCAGGGAATTTGGTTCTGGCTCTAATAAAAACCAGCGTGGGGGTGGGGAGTGTGGACAAGAGGGTCCACGCAGCTAAGCAGGGAGCTGCAGGCATTTCCTGGGTGGTGGGGTGCAGATGATGGAGCCATGAAGGAGGGACTGCCGGTGAAAAGTGTACCTCTCCCTGTTCCTGATGACTGCCAGACTCCATTCGGGGACACTCTTAAGAGAACATGATGGAAGGCAGGGCTGAAAGCTGTGTCCTTGTCAGATCAGATGGGGACACGATCATCATTCAATTAACAAGTCCCTGAGCTAGGCACGAGTTCATTGTAACCTGAGCTCAGCGGGGGAAACGGTGTTGGGGATAAACGAATTGCTGGGTGACTGCGCTGGAGGCCACCTGACCTCATGCGTGTTCTCTGGGAAGTGGTCCTTTCCTTGATTTACAGAATACTTCTATCTCAGGGTTGGTATAGAACTTGATATTCTCCTCACCTAGCTCCCATTTCATGTTCGAACATCTATCACGTCTCACCAAAGATCACACCGGGTAATTCCAGGAATTAAGAACTCCTTACTTTCTAAGCCACCCCACGCCACACTGAGGCAGCTTTAACTGTTTGCAAAACCATTATTCATTCATTTAACCAACGTTTATTAAATGCCAATTAAGTGCCCAAGGCCTGTTTTAGACACTGGAGAAAAGCAGTAAGCAAACAAACCAAAATAAATAAATAATAAAAAATCCCTACTCTCATGAAGTTTACTTTCCTTACATTAAGCCAAAACAAAAAGTTGGTCTTACCTCAACTTCTTCCCCATTGAGTATAACCCACTAGGTCCTGTTGTTAGTGGTGACAAAAATGCCTAATTATTCTCCCATGTAAATATTTAAAGACAATGACAGTGCCCCATTTTCTTTGTCTTTTCAATCCCTCCAATTACCCTTGGTTACATGTTTTCAAGGTTCTTTACTACACTGGTTCCAAATTTCTGAACTTGCTCTGGTTGTTGTTATTCCAAAAATAGTACAACACTCAGAGGTTAATACAATACTCTGGATGTGTTCTGACCAGCACAGAATACAGCAGAGGCATCGAACCCTCGTTCTAGTTCTCAGCTGTCCATTAATACGATCTGAGTTTACACTGTCAATTTTGTTATCACGAATCACTGCTGACTCATATGAAACCCTCAGCTAATTTTTTCAACTCTGTTATGCTAAGGTCCATTGGAAATAGGTCCACACTAACCAGCAACAATCAAATCACCTGTGAAATGTTTCTGAAAAACAAGTTTGGGGTCCCTCAAAGAAGACGACATTAGATTTTTAGCCAGGACATCCAGGACTTCAGGACAAGTGTGCCTGGTACCAGCCAGAATTCTCTTCCATTGAGTGAGAGATTGCAAATTTTAGTTATAAATGTCAAGTCTAAACCTAAAGTATCTGGAAACAACGAGGAAAGGGCAGCTCTAACTTGGAGCAGTATCTTCAATAATGAAAGTTAATACATTTTGAGCACCATGTACATTATTTAATCTTCAGAACAATCCTTTGAAGTGAGTACTAATTTTATCAGTACGTTAATTTGGGGACGAGAAAAACAAAACTTGTTGAGATTAATACCTTTCCCAGACAGATTTTAAGATAGAAAGATTAAAGCTAAGACAGATTTTAATAGTGAGCAGAACTCAAATATAGATTAATAGACTCCAAAGCCCATACACCTAACCACTGTCATCACGACTTCTCACTCCACTGCTAGCTGTCAAGCACTGTCCCTTGAGAGGGAAGGAGATGCATCTCCCCTAACACATCATTCTCCCTGAATCCTTTTAGAAAAGATTCAACAATCAAGCTTAGAAATGAATATTGGCCCAACAGACCTATTACCTTGGGAGGAACGAGGCCAGCTCCTGCCGCAGGTTCTGAGAAGCGGGCATGCTATCTAGGATGCCGTCGCAATTATCCTCCTGCTTCTGGCCTGGTGAACTATGATGATGTCCACCTCACAAGTCAAATGGGGGACTGAGCTTGACAATAAATAGCACTATCCTAGCTCATGCCCCTTTCCCATAGTTTCCAACAGGAGTTTATTGCATTTATCTTATGATCTGACCCCTTGGAGTGGTCTTTAGGTTGCACATACTCTAAGGGTGAGCTAATGGAAATGTTTTGGAGGCCACTTATCCAACGCACTCTAGAGCTAGGTCCGGCCCACTTCATCCAAAACACTCAAGGACCCTGAGATCTCTGTCTGCTCGGCACAAAGCCACAAAATCTGACTGCACCCTGCCCAAGTGATAGCGAAGCCCTGAGCACTCTCCTCTGATTTCAGGCAGCTCATGCTCCGGGAAGAGACCTTTCCAAGCCTGCTCAGCATACTCGATTAACTAGTGATTAAGAAAAGGGAAATTTCAGATTCTTGCATAGTGAATACACAGTAAAGTCAGGTACAGAATCCCTCTCGTTTTCTCCTCTCTGCTTATGAAGAAAAATTTATTTTCTTTTATTTCTCCACCTATATATGAGAATTCACTTTTTTTTCTTATTTTTTCTGTACAGCTTTTATTCCTATCCCCTTTTACCATACTCACCAAACCATATAACAATAGAACTAGAATTCTTAGTTTGCTGGAACTTTTTTTAAAATTTTTTTCTCTTTTCTTTTTGAGATAGGGCGCTCTCTGTCACCTGGCTGCAGTGCAGTGGTGCGATCGTAGCTCACCACAGGCTTGCACTTCTAGGCTCAAGCCATCCTCTCACCTCAGTCTCTGAGTAGCTGGGACTACAGGTGCGCACCACCACACCTGACTATTTCTTTCTTGTTTTTTGACAGGGTCTCAATATGTTGCCCAGGCTGGTCTCGAACTCCTAGCCTCAAGCAACCCTCTCACTTCAGCCTCCCAAAGTATTGTAATTAAAGGTGTGAGCCACTGTGCCTGGCTGCTGAGACATTTCTATTTGATTTATGAAGAAGCCCTCCCTGTGGCCAAAATAATTGGATAGCAATCAATAGTATAGCAAAAGCAGATAAGCAACAATTATGCTTCTTAAGCACTTACATGGAGTTCAATTTATCTCCTTTTCATTCAATTTAAGATGGAATTCAAGGATTTTTCTCATGAAAGAACTTCAGAGAACATGCCTGCTAAACTTTCTAAAGTCACAAAGCTAGGTTACAAAGAGAATATGGCTCTAAATTCAATTTAGACCCAAAAGCATTGATATCACATATACTGACTCATTTATTCCAGTTTTTCTTTTGCTTCTTTATGCGAGACACCAGATAAGGAGCTCTGACAGAGTCTAACAGACTAGCCTGCCATTGTCAAAGTGATCAACAAAAATAATAAAATTAGTGACATACAATTTCAGAGGTCTATAATCACTGACCCATAAATTCTCTTGAAGATTGAACAAATCTTTCCACTTGAAAATCAATTTAGATGGTAAAAATTCTCTGGCTATCTAGAACAGCAAATCTTTAAGTCATCTGTTAGATGACTAATCCCAGATTGCCCTGTGAGGGAAAGAACCTTGTAGGAGATGAGAAAGCCACAGGGAATTCATCGCAGACTCCAGAATCTGCCAGTTCCTGGAAGGACTGGTTAGTCCCAGCAGTGTTGCAGATGATCTAAGAGTTTCCCCAGCTTAAGGGAGCCTGGTGGGTGGTCTTGACAGCTTCAGCAGAGTTCAAAATGGTCCACAGGGGTACAATCCATGGTGACAGCAGTGAAGAGTGGCAAGTCAAGTGATCCACATGTGGTTTTTCCTTCTGAACTCACACGCACTTCACCCTTGCTCTATGGGACTCAAGGTCACTGTAGGATAAGGGGACGGAAAGATAAGGGATACGAAAGGCCACGTGAGAAGTGTCATGAGAAAGGGACAAAGGGCATGTTGAAGGACTTTCAAAGCCACTTCTGGATGAAAGTGATCAGGAAGAAGTAGCATTTGAAATGGAACTGAAAAAATAGGTTTGATCTCACCATAGAGGATGAGGAAGGGGCCACTCCACTCAGACAGTGACTGAAGTCGGGAGGTGCACGGATGTTCAGGGCATCTAAAATTATTCAAATAGTTGATGGATATGTAGGGGATTAGAGGGAGTAAGAAGATGATAGTATCATGTAAAGAATCACTTTGCCTGTCATGTTAATATGTGTTTAATTTTTATCAAATGAGGAAGTTTGATTTTTTAGAGTCTTCCTGTACAGGAGAATAAAAGAAGGGGAGTACCTTAAGCCTCCCCTTAGACTGTAAGCTGCTGGAATAAAAGGGAATATGTTTTATATCTTTTACATCTTCCTAGAATAGAATTTGGTTTCAAAAAGTCAGTAAAATTCAGCAAGTACAGGTATTAGTGATATAAAGATGATTAAGACATGGTTACCGTCTTCTCAACTAGTGGAAGAGGCAGAGTTAGAAACAGTTGCGGTCGAAGTCATTTAAACATGTACCGTTATTCACAGGATGCTTGGAAGCACAGAGGGGCACTAAATATTTATGCTCAATAAATAGTTGTGGTCTAACTGTGTGGGAGTGTTTAGTGATCTAAAGTTGGCACGGGACGCACAAACGCGGAGTGTGATTTTGAAGAGACCACCTAGAATCGCTTCGTTTATGAGTGGCCCTGGCTCTGCCACTCGTCACTTGCCATGTGAACTTGAGCAAGTAAACTTTCTCAGAATCTGTTTGTTTGTTGACAAAGTTAGGAGCTGAATGGCAATAATTTCTAAGTTTTGGTTTTGATGAGCTCTAATTTGAAGCTGGTTGGTTTCATTGTACTATTTCCCTGATCCTGGGCACCTTCCCCGTTGCCTGTTCCACCGTGGGCCTTATTGCTGCACATTTTGGGGAGCCATGATCCCCCACCCCGTGCACCCCAGCCTGCAGGTCTGGAACCCCTCTTTCAGGAGACAGAGGGCAGGGCGGGGGGCTAGGCAGGCTTCCTGCGTGCCGTGGGGGTGTCTCGGGCCAAGCTGCGGCCGCAGCAGCGCCGCCCCCGCCACGCGGAGCCCGGCCTTTCCAGGGGCCTTGGAATCCCAGGGCTTTTCCCGCCCGGCAGCCGGTGAGCCACTGCTCCCACTCCCCCTGGCCTAGAAGAGAAAGAGACTTCTGTGCTATGTCTAATGTTATCTGGTCCATTTAAAAAATGAGGCTAGAATAGCCACAGTTCCTCCCTCCAAGGGAAACCCTCATGGTGCTCCTTTAATTGTGTGATGAATGAAGCCCTGCTGAACTGCTTTCATAAATCAAGCGGATCATGCCTGGAACTTCAGGAGGGAACATGGAGTCAGAGGAGGGGGCTCTAAAAATGGCCTTAAAACACAGAAGGGGAAAGAGAAGAACCAGAATGAAGCCTCAGAAAAGAGTTTGATTTGAGCTGGCAAGAAAAATTGAAGAAGCATAGAAATTTCTTCTTCTCAGTCTAGTTATTGTTGGCAAGCACCAGGGGTTCTGCCGTAAAGACCTCCCGTGATGTCCAGCAGAAAAAAAATTTTTAAAAGATGAGAGCGTGCTGGTGTTTTCATTTTAATTAGGGTTATTTATAGGGCAGAGATGGCTGTGTTTACATGAGCGTGTTTTCTTTCTCAGTGGTCATCGTCAGCTCTTTCAGTCTTTTCATTATAGAAACAGAGAGGCAACCTACCCGCTTCTGGTTAGCACTCATTTGAGATTCCAGAAACCTCTGCTGAGTCAGGTAGGAATTGAGCTGAGTCTTAAGAAGCAAGAGTTCTGAGTCTCTGCCGCTCTGCCCCAAGGAAGATGCCAACTGCTGACCTGCCCTAGACAGATGTCCCTGGGCAGGAAATCTCTGGGGTTAGCCTGCAGTCTCAGGAGACAAGGAAAAGAAATTGCAAATAAGTCTCCCAGTGCGCAAGCTGGTAAGTCGGAATCTGAAACCGCTCAGAGTAAAGCCCCCATATCGACCCCCTCCGTTCCTCCAGGGTTTGCTGGAGGGAAGAAGGGCCCCGAGTGTTTGCTGCTGCCTAAAAGGAACACTAGAGAAATGAGTCGGAGATCCAAATGCCAGTCCCAACTCTCCCATAGCAGGGTCCTGGACAAATCACTTTGTTCTCTGAAACTCAGTTTCTCTTTCTGCAGAATGAGGAGGCTTATGCTCAGCAGTCTCCAGGAGTCCTTGCTGTTCTCGCACTTTCTGAACTGAAGACTCCTGAAGGAGAGGTGAGCGGTGCCCCTGGCTGCCTTCTCCAGGCGCCCCTGCCCAGGCCCTGGATCCTCAGCAGGCTGTGCCGGCAGCCTGGGGCTTGGTGCCCGCGTCTGAGAAGAGGGGGAAGGGAAGCGATGGCAGCCGGTCGGGTCTGCTTGGCGCCCAGAGACAGCACATGTGCAGATAAACAAATACAGGAAAACATGGGCACGGCCTGGGCACCCTGGAACACCTCAGCCCGTGGACTGACATGAGTAATGCTTTCTTTTGCTGTAGAGAGAACTTATGTGCCTTCAAGGGTAAGGAAGTTACAAATCAAATTTATTCAATAAGCAGTCGTCCAGATTTAAGGGCATAATAAGCAAGGTTTGATGTAGAGGGTCAAAAACAAAAAAGGAGAGACTGAGCAGTTGGGGCCCTCACCAAACACGAAGCCCCCAGCGGTCCCTATTTCATGCCAAGCTTCTTATGCCCCTGGCACCCACACCCAGCCCTGACCATCCTGTCCACTGAATGGCCTCTGAATACGCGTGGCCTTTGTCTTGGGCAGCAGTGGAGAAAGGAAACAAAGGTGAAGGATCAGAGGGGCGGATCTCGAGGAATTTATGACTAGGTAAACGAGAAGTGGGAGAAGAAATGAGAGAGAGAGAGAGAAAGTCCCCACAGGAAGAATCCGCCCCCTGGACAGGACAGGAGGGTAACCTGGAGTGGCACGGAGAACCTCAAGGCAGACTGAGCCGGCCCTCGCCTTGCCCTTCCTGCCACATCCCACCTGCGACTCTCCCTTGGCCCGTGACCTCTCAGCCACGTCTCCCACTCCGCTTCCGAGCATCCCTTTCAGTAAGCGAACAGCGTCCTCCCATAAACTTACACAGACGTAAACAGTTCTTCCTGTCCTGCCAACTACAGACAGACTTCACTCTCTGCCTCCTTCAATATCTTTAGAAGGGAAAGACAAAAGGAATGGTGAGAAACTATTTTTCCAGGGGCCCAACAACCAAAGATAAAATCGTAGGATTTTGAACGAGGCTGAGAAGGGTTGGAAGAGAGATTAGCAATACTGTGAATTAGTTTACAAGTGCTGTGGTATACACCCCTGTCGTAGTAAGGAGAGCTGCCAGCGATTCTGTGTTATTGCCAGGAACTCGACTCCTGCCAGCCAGTTTGCTTCAAGACCTTCCCAACTCTTTTGTGGTTCTCCTATGCTGAGAAAGCCATTCTTTAGGAGGGGGAGCTGCTATCCATTCCTCAAGTTGTGCAATCATTAGTTTGCAAAACCAAAGCCCATTGCTTCTGCCAGATTTTATCTGACCCCAAACAATTAAGGGACCAGTGCTGGTCATTTGCATGGCATTTTGGATCCCAAAAAGAAATATGAACAAAGAAATCACTCATCCTTGAGAGACTGGCTGAAACAATCTCCTAGCAATTTTTCAACTCAGCCCATAGAATGTTTACAAATCTCTTCTGACACTAGACACAGGCCAGTAATGATATATCTGTTAGAAATTGCCCAAAGGAGTTCAGTGCTAAAGCTCTGGAATTGGACCCAAATTTTAAAATATCCCAGCCTGATTTCCTTTCAGTCTAGCCTAATATTTTTCTAGCTCTTCTTCTTCTAGTCAACTTTGGAACAGCTGTCCTGTTGCTAGAATAATTTCTTTATTTAGTTCACAAGTTGGGAGAGGGGTAGTCTTACCCCAAGAAGCAAAGAGACTCACATATATATTTAGATATTCCTGTCTCCAAACCAAGGTTCTTCTGCAACTCGACGCCAAACATGGCCCATCAACCATCTAGGGTTTCCTTGTTGGCAACATTTGGAACTGTAGACCCTAACAGACATTAATAAGCCCAAGGACCAAGGGCCAATTTACCCTTTCTCCTGTGTGGACCAGGGCGAGGATAGCTCTCAAATGTGCTGTTACATTTCTGTTTCTACACTTTTGATGCTCAGGAAGCTGAGGGCTCCATTCACAATCTCCCTGTCCCTAAGATGGACAGCTATCTATTAATATACATCATTCCCCTTTTCTTCTTAGTCCAAGACTTCTTACATCTCTGAATCAGCTCTACACATCTGGCATAAACAAGACTATTTTTTAATTTGTCACTTCCTAGTTTTCTGAAAGATGACAGATTCTGCCAATCTCAGCAACCCGTTAATTTTTTCTGCCATTGCTCCAGAAAAGAAAAGTTTAAGAAAAGATTGTCAGATCACTTTTGCTAATCCTACTTTAGCAAGAAGATCTGCTCCATGATGTAATAGACTTCTAGCCTGTGTCTGTCACCCTTCTTTCTGATTCTTCCATTTTCCTCAGAAAAGAGGCTTTGATTAAATCTCAGTTGTGTTGAGATACAGATATTTTTCAGTCATTAGCTTTCTCACTACAATGCTGGCAGCAAAGTTCTTCATTTGTCCCCTTTGTCCATAGGAGAGTGTGAAGGGAAGGGCAGCAGCAATTTCGAGACAGCTCTCCAGCTGGCGTTCTGCTGCCTTGCTGTCCTCTAAGACTTTCCTGTACTCTGAGATATCTTGATCCCCAGGAAGAAGGGAGCCAAACACGTACTCTACGCTTCAGCCCCCAACGCCTCGCGGAGCCGTGGCCGTGCTGAAACGCTGCCCACTCGTCCTTCTTTTCTTAACGTGAACACTGAGCTTAGCTCAGAACTGGGCCCACTTCCAACCACTGAGAGATAAGGAATTCACCTCAAGGATATGTGAGTCTACGTTAAACTAGAATAGTGATAATATGGTTTCTCCATATGTAAGTTATATCCCATTTCCACTAACTACCATTATATCAAACATCTCTGGCAAGCAAGATGATTTCAAATGCTCAGCTAAGGGACCCTTTATTTCATGAAATGTTAGATAGATTTTCATGCAAGAAAATTTTTTTAAAAGTGGACAAATCCTTGAGATCGTAATGGAATGTTATTTGTGGAATAATTCAGTCATCCAGGGGAATTTCCTTCAATTTTATTTTTGATCAGTCCCTCCTCTACCATCTCTTACAGCTCGATTAAAGGATAAAGCCTCCACTACAATCTGCAAGACCAGATATAATCTGGTTCCTGCCTGTGTCTCCAGTCTACTCTACTACCCCTGGCTCTTTATCATTTCTTTGATGACAGTGACCTGAAACATAAAATGCCCTTCCCCACCACAGTCCCTGGCAATCCTTACACGTGCTATTTCCTCAACTTAGGATGCCCTTTACCGTCTCTAGAATTTAAGTAACCCCTACACATCCTTCAGCTTCCAGAGATACCATATTTCCAGAGAGAAGCTCCTGTCGTCCCCAGACTCATTCACTGCTGGTGAGCACCGGTAGCTTTTGTCTCCTTGTACCCATTCAGCCTTCTGATAACAAACGCATTCCATCCTTTCTGAGGGACCATTTTCCTCTTCACTCTTAGATCACATGCCTCACCGGCAAGGCTCCACCTAGCACAGGTTCATGCCAAATAGTGATTGTCATGGAGCTAGGTTTATGACTCAATGAGACTTTCTCTGAGAATGCTGGAATAAGAATCATGCTTTTTGTCACTGGGCTTAAAGTTGGAATGTAAGAGCTAGAGGTATAGTATCTACAGGAGCCTTCTGAAAATAGCGTGCACACAGTAGGTGCAGAGCTGTAAAATGGAAAAAGAGAAATCAGATTCAGATGGCTTTGGAACTCCTGTTGCCAGACACATGTGCCTGAAGATTTTAACTTTTTATAAAATTGTTTTTCTTTTTTGCAAGTCAGTTTGATTCAGATTTTCTTTTATATTCAAGAGAAAAAGTCCTTGTCACATGCTCTGAGTGCCTTGAGTCTTTTTGCATTTTGGCAGCCATGACAAGGGTTAGCAGTGGTGCCATTTCTCTTTCCCACTAGATCGAAATTCTGTGGAAGTTGGAACCATGTGATTGTTATTTATCATTGTTTCTCTGGTTTTCAGTACCATGTGGAACACATAGAAAAATGTCAATAAACATTTTTGAATGAATTAATAAATGAAAAGATGACAAATGAATGGCAAATTCTGAGATCCTAACTCCTATCAGACTTCTTGTTCCAAGGGGCTGATCTAAAAAATGTGCTTAATACTGGACTTGCTGTTCTGTTATGGAAAGACCTCGATTAGAGGACATGCCCCTCTTCTTTCCACTCCCTCGTTGCCCTGGAAGAGTGACTTGTCTTTGTATGCCTTAAGTGTGTAGCTTGGCAGACTCCACCCATACTACTTCCACCACTGCAAAACTTGTACGAAATCTGCCTGTGTCTGGGGCGATGGGAGAGGAAGCATTCGTGCAGTGCAGAGCCTCTCACGAGCCTGTATGACCTCTGCACCTAAGCCATATTCTTCAACACCTTCCCCAGTGACAAAGACAATAGTTTAATCTTCAGCCTATTGGCTTTTGTTCAGCTGGTTGTAAACTAAGGCAGGGAAAATAGGATGCTATTTATTTTCCCTATAAATCCCAACATACTGGTGGAAACTTTTAGGAATTGAAAAGAATTAGAATTTGGCAAACTACATAGCACTTGTAAATTAAGGCTCCTAGTGGGGTCTTGATTACAGGCTTAGGCTATCAACTGTAGCAACTAGAGGTATTATGGGGTTTTGCCCATATGCCATGGGGCTGGTTCCTATAGTTGTGTGAGCTGTGTGGTTGGCTTTCAACTAGTGCAGCTCACAAAGGCAGATCTAGCCTTAGGCTTTAGAAATAAACCATACGGGATTTTGACCTTTGCAAGTCACTGTAGTTTATTTTTTTTTTATTTTTTGAGACAGAGTCTCACTTTGTTGCCCAGGCTAGAGTGAGTGCCATGGCATCAGCCTAGCTCACAGCAACCTCAAACTCCTGGGCTCAAGCAATCCTTCTGCCTCAGCCTCCCGAGTGGCTGGGACTACAGGCATGCGCCACCATGCCTGGCTTATTTTTTCTATATATATTAGTTGGCCAATTAATTTCTTTCTATTTATATTAGAGACAGTGTCTCGCTCTTGGTCAGACTGGTTTCAAACTCCTGACCTCGAGCAATCCGCCAACCTCAGCCTCCCAGAATGCTAGGATTACAGGCGGGAGCCACCACGCCTGGCCAAGTCACTGTAGTTTATAGCAGCTTTGTTTTCAGGTGAGTAGCTTGTCTTAGCACCCACAGACCTTAGCAAAATGCCAACTAAATGGGAATTGAGGGAGCTTAGTAAACATCTGCAAGCTGTGTTAATTTGGCATGAGTTTGATCAAAGGAAAGAAAGCATCTCCCTAATACACACCTTTAAGCACTGTGGCAGGTCAGGGAGTGGCTGGGGCAATGTTTGGGAAGGGATGATGAAGAACAGTTGTTTGCTGCTTCAACTGCACCTCCCAGTTGAGAAAGTAGGTCTTAACTTTAAACTTCAAAGGTAGTTACTTTCCATTTGTGCTACACAGCACTGTTACGTGAGATGCTAGCTTTAAATTTTTAAATCAGGAATAATTAGTCCTAGATGAGGTATCCATAATTTTGTTCATTGTTTATGTTATTTTGAATCTTTTTTAGCATGAAGAGAGGGAAATGGGGAAGAAATAACTTTGAATTCGTGTATTTTATCCACAGGTCCAAAAGTCACCACAGAGTAAATTACGTAACTTAGTTACTACAAAAGTTTTAAAAAAGGCCCTAGACTTCAGAGCCCCAAGCTATAGTGTTTCTCACAGAAAAGTAGTACATTGTTTTAGTAGGCAAATAAAAAGGAATGAGGGTCCTTACAAAAAATACCATTATCCTTGGATGGTATAGAGAAAAAAATCAATGAAATTATTATTACACTGAAGGCTAAAGAGAAATTTAATTACCTCTGTTTAAAATATTTGTTCTCTAACAACTGAGCATGCTCAGAAAATCCAAGAACGGAATCATATGGGGAAAAAACAAACTTGTTTGAGTCATACAAACAGAATAGGGACAAGGAAATATTAAGAAAAATTATCCAAAAACTGGAAAAAAAAATTAAAGAAGGGTCAGTGGTGTTTCCTTTCAATATCATACTGGAGCACTGTTTAAAAGGCCCACCCAAGGATTCTTCAGTTTTCTTGAGGAATTTGTTTATATTTGACTTTCCTTTTACAATTTTATTAGAACCCACACATTATAAAGTTTCAGGTTAACTTGCATATTTCAGTCTAGTGGAGAAGATAATCCCAAAGATTACAGTTTTATTGCCCTGTAGGACATTAACAAATTTGGTGTCTACTCTAGTTATTCATTTATTTTTTTGTAATGGCTATAAAATGCCCAGTTGCTCAAAATTGTTGTCATTGAGCCAGTTTCGCCATCTTACTGATTTCTTCAATAATAAACTAATATATATTTGAGAAGTGGTTTCTTCATTATATATTTGAATAAGAATGCTATTTTTAACTCTTTAAAAATTATTCTTTAACAGTTTTGGAGGTCCCACTGAGATGCCCACATAAGCTTATCTTCCAGAGTCAATTAAACTGTGTTTCCTAAAAGTACATCCAGAATTGTCTTTTCTGGGTTCCTGGAGTGATTCTCAAGTGGTACCTACAACTTAACCTGTTCTGATCTTTTTCTGGCCTTTTTCTCCTGATTTTAGGGTTTGTTTCTATTTTTTTACTTGTCCAATTTCGGTTCTGGGTATGATTTTTGTGCGCCTAAGTCATTCCCCTTAGATGGAAACAATGCTTTGGAATCTAGTTTTGACATCTGGCATTTGGTGATCTCTCAGACAATGGGAATCTATTTTTTCTAAAGTAAGAAAGAGCAGACAATATGGTTTATTATTATTTTTTGCCTTTTTTTCATTTATGATCTCAAATAAATATTGTTTTTCTTCTGAAAAGGAGAACAAATCTTTGAGATCTAGTCTGGTGAGGGTTAATGTTTTTGTGTTTACTTTGAGCCATCTCTGAAATTGTAGAACTAAAGCCATGGGCTCCTGTGTATCTTTAAATGAGGAAATCCTTTAACTCTCAGTATGCAAATGTGAAATATTTTCCTACCTCTGGAGTATAGTAACAAATTAAGTCATAAAGGATTTTAAAATATGTCTTATGTTTTAATTAGTTTAGAGAGAATAAGTGCTTACATAAATCTAGTATCTTCTCAGATTTCAGAATATTTTCCTATAAAATAAACCAAAATTCTAATAATTTAAATATATATTTTTAATTCTAATATTTTAAATATATATATATATAGAGAGAGAGAGAGAGAGAGAGAGAGAAAGACAAGGTCTTGTTGTGTTGCCCAGGATGGAGTGCTGTGGCCCAATCACAGTTCACTATATTATTAAACTCCTTGGCTCAAGCAATCCTCCCATCAGCTTCCCAAGTAGCTGGGACTACAAGCATCTGGCTAATTTTTTTATTTTTTGTAGAGATGGGGTCTTGCTATGTTGCCCATACTGGTCTCAAATTCCCAGCCTCAAGCAGTTCTCCCACCTCAGCCTCCCAAAATTCTGGGATTACAGGAGTGAGCCACTGTACCCAGCACTAAATATATTTTTAAAGAAATAAAAAGTCCTTTTCGTAGAAGCAGCTAGCCTGGAAGTATTTATATCTAAACATCCAAGTTTACTTAATCAAGATGAATCTTGCATAAATCAAATTGGTTTGTTTGATCATGTCATTTAAAAATAGCCACATATAGTTCCACTGATCCTATCAATGATAACTACAATACAAATATATATTTTATTTTTATAAGATCTGAGTTGTTTTCTTATAAAAAGACTAGTTATTCTGAACTTCCTAAATTTTTTACACTGACTTACTGGTCAAATTAGCTAATATTACTCCTACATAACCATAATTGTGAAAACTATAAAATTATGTGTTCAACTGAATTGAAGTACAATTTTAACAAAGTTTTAATATGTTCTATAATATTCCAACTTATAAATAACTTCTAAGATCCTTAGTTAATTTTAACATGGACTGATAATAAATCTAATTAATTAATGTCTAATCTTTAGACATCTATAATACTGAAACACTGATCACAATATAGATCATAATATATATTTAGTTTCTTATTTTTATATTTTATGGAGTGGCTATACCTTTGGGTCATGTTAATGAATATGCTTTTATATGGCACATTAGAAGGACTGTATGTGGCTATAGGGGGTTGCATTGTGTATGTCATATCCTTGCAGGTCTGCCAAAACAGTTGCTGTAGACAGTTATCAATCACCTCCCAGTTTCTCCTATGAAGGTAGAGTGAATAATTAATAATTTAGTTACAAGCTATAGTTAGTACGGGTGATTAACGCTATACTATCAGAGATAGTGGCAGGAAAATATAACTATGTTTGCAAAGTAATGGAATGTACTTTTGTTTCTTAAGGAAAACATGAGAGTGGTTTTGTTCTAAACTAAAGAAAGTATCTTGTATTTCCAGGATATGACAAAGGATAGTGAAAGCACAACTTGAATGTATTAAAAAAATTGACTGCATATATAAAATTGTAAAGGGTTCCCAGAAAGTAAAATTTTATGAATTTTGTTTAAAATAATTATAAAATTCAATCTAATAAAAGAAATGTGTTAAAAGTTTGATAAAATTTGTTGATTTAGTGGAAGTATTCATTAGATAATTTTTTAAAGAGAGCTTATGAATACTTATTACTAAATATTATATTAAGGAAAAACAGAATTTGGCTTTCATTCTGTTAAAATTACAATTGATCTTTAAGTATTTAGTTTTTCCTCAACAAAAGGAAGCAAACAGTATTCTTTACCACATACATAATATGCCCAGATAGCAAAAAAAAAAACGTATCTTGCTAGAATAATTTTCTGTGCTTTGATCTGCCTATTTTTTTCTTCTTTTTCTCATTGATTGTTTTTTATAAGGAAAACACCAAACACACTTTATTAGCACAAAAAAAGCAGCCATAACAAGGCACAGCAAGCAGAAACATACATTAGCAGTCAAAAGGTTAGTGTTGCACACAAATATAGCTTTTTCTTTTTTGTAGCCTTGGCAATAGCCATAGGGATGTAAAATAACATTGTGTAGCAGCAGGCAAGGAAATTATGGAGCACTCACCAGTGGTACAGAGCACATTAACAAAAAGACATAAGAATGGATTTGGCTACTTTAGTGTAAAATGTCTAGGACAAAACTGTAAATTCAGTTCAATTACTAAGAAGCAAACACTAGAACTTCTTATAACTTCCAAAAGAGTTCACTCAAGTAGTATTACATATTATTCTAAGTGACAAAAAGGTGCTAATTAAAGTTATTTACAGATACAATGGTTGTACAGTATCTTTTATATCTGCAATTTAGGTTTCAGATTTTCCATTAAGAATTAACTGCACTGAAATTCTATAAATTATACTTAAGTAATTTAGCTATAAGAGTTTACAACAAAGAGATAAATACTGCCATCCAAATTATTAATTACAGTTTAATAATCTCAACATTAACAACCACTGTAGTTACTATTATCTGACTTGTCTGGGCATCTTCTACTCTCATTTTCTTCATGGTTCACAAACTCATGATGGGCACAGGAAAAGATCCAACTTTTATGAAACGATTAGACTGCACATGTCAACTTAAAAAAATCACACACAAGACCCTACGTTGCAGCAGCTATTCAAATACCTGTTTTAAGTTGAAGCACTCATTTAAAAATTAATACCTGGGGCCTTTAAATAAAATCCTACTACTAACTTCCTAAGTCTGAAATTTTAAGAACTATTTAGAAAACCTGGTTTACTTAACAGTACCTTTTGCAGAAGAGAAAAGGAGTCTGACAATGAACTACATCAACACTTAAGTGAACTGCACTATGCCCTTGTGGCCAGAAAATTGCATTTTTTTCTAAAAGGGAAGGCAGTCGTTTATTTTTTGGATTTCCAAAGCTTGATTTATAGTAACTACAAACATCACTACTTTGGGAAGGTTATAGAAAAACTCTTAGAAAAAATAATTTCAAACATTAGTCACACTGTGCAAATGCTCATCCAATATCAATAATTTGTTCTTCAGTAAGAAATAGAATTCTTCATAGCAAATACCCCACAGTTGCCTCACTCAGTTACTACAGCCATTAAAAACCAAACTGTTAGCTAAGTCAGCAAAATGTTTTTGTAGTCTTACTGAACACCTGTAGCTCTATCCTCTGTTGTTCCAATAGGCACCACGTTTATCTGAGTAAGTAACAGCAGACTGCATCTGACAGACACTAACACTAAGCTTACAAACTGTATGAAAACCCAGCACTGCCACGTGTGCTTGCCACAGCTGCACTGTCTGACGCGCAGGAAAGCAGGCCTAGTTGATACCCTTTGGGGGCAGGAGCGTTTACTTTGCCTTGACTGGTTCTCTTTCTAACCAGCGAACCCTAACTTTTTGTTTATAATGGTGCTCTTTTAAAAAATCCTGTAGCATTGATGGTGACGGGCGGCCCTCCATCCCATCACATGCAGTGCCCCTGCAGATCGCTGCGCGACAGGTACGCCGCAGGCTGAAAGGAAAAGTCCTATTGAGCGGTACAGGTTCAAAACCAAGCAAGAACTGGGATCTTTATAATGTTCGCAGAGTCCTGTTGCCGTGGAGGAGTGAAATACACACGGGTCGTGTGCATCAAAACTAGAGTTGTGACTCCACTGTTCAATTCGGGCACGCAGGGTCTGTCGTCGCGGCGGAAGCTCGCGGAGAGGTGACCGTCCCCTGCGCAGAGGCCCTGAGCAAACACGTGCCTTCAGGCTTCCCTTCGAGAAGGGCTTCTGCTTCGTAACCGGGCATCACTCCCCAGGAACGGGACTCCCTGTAATCTGAAGCGCAGCCGGCCCGAGGCAGTGTGTGTCATCCATCCGTGCAGACTGTCCCAGCTCCCTGTCCGCTGACGCGGGCGCGGCTGTCTCCAAGCACGGGCCGCTGCTCCTGCTCTGCGACTGCAAGCACAGGGCGCCGTCGCCGCCTCCGGGTCGCAGTGAGCTCGTGGAACTGCAGAGCTGCCCCTTATTTCAGTCATTCCGGGGGCTGCCTTTGGTCCCAGTTTATAGGTGGGTTAACCTGTGCAGTGGCTTCAAACGTGTGCATGTGTGCACTGGGAGGGGTCGACCCCTTCCTCAGCACTAAGCCGCCTTCTCTCTCCAGGCCTATCTTCTTCGTCTTCCGGAGAAACCAAAGACGCATCAAACGGATCGGAAATGCTGGGCGTGGGCTCGCAGGAGCTGCGCGCTGTTCAACCAGACGCCATTCGGGGCCGGATCTGAGCCAGCGGGAAAGCGCATCGCTCGGGCACTCACTCACAAAGACGTGTTTGTCTTTTACTGGAAAAGAGAGGCTTGCCTGCTTGTGGCGAGTTGGCATGGGCACGCGAGCCGGGCCTCGCCCTCTGCCCGAGCGCAGGGCCGCCGCCTGCGCGGGGCGCTCGCTGTCCGCGCCGCCAGCCGCGTGTTCGCAGGCCCGGCCGGTTGCTCCTCCGCCCCTGGGCGCAAGCGGAGAGCAGGAATCCCTGCGCGCAAGGCTCGGTCCTGGGGCGGCGCACGCGCCCTTACCGCTCCAGTGCTCATTTCAACAGCTTGAGGGAAGTCGGTGGCACAGTTCTGGTTTCTCCTTGAAGATTTCTTTGAAGGGCGCAATCCTAATTGTCAGGCGACACTTTCCCCTAAGGGACCGCGTGGCTGCTGAGAGCTGAGCCTGCTGTGCCGGTGTCTCTCTCTTTGACAGACAAACACCTGTTGGAGTTCGTGTCCACACTTTCGCCCCCGCTTGCCCCTCACGACCGAAGAGAGTCCGACACCTGTGTTTGAAGCTATTCCACATTTCCCGCTCCTCCCATCGATTATAAGCTCGGTCCAGGCGCGGGCGGCCTCGCCGGGCACCTGCGGCCAGGCAGGGCGGCCGGGGCGGCGCAGGCGCACACGGGCTCGGCGCCCGCGCTCAGGTGGCCCCGTGCCCCACTGCTCGGCCAGCGGGCCAACCTTCCTCCCGAGCCCGCCAGGCGCCCAGCCCTTCCCCGCAGCCTCCCCCTCTTCACTCTCTTCCCTCCCCCTCCCTGATCATTTTTTTAAAGAACAAAAAAATCCTATTTCTAAAAGAAATAAAGGTTCTTGTCATTGTATTACCTTCTATATTTATTTAAATATGTTATAATCACCCTGAATAATAGGCAGGTAAGCTATTTGCGCTAGTTCGTGTTCTGCAGAGAAACAACCGACAGGATGTGTGTCTATAGAGAGAGTTAGCAAAGTCCACAGCGTGGGCTGCCGTGCTGGAGACACAGGGAGAGCGGCTGCTGCCACCCAAGTCAGAAAGCCTTCTACTAACGGAATCCCTCCTGCCCAGGGGAGGTCGTCTTTTGTTCTGTCCAGACTTTCCACTGATTGGATGAGGCCCACCCGCATAATGGAGGGCAGTTTGCTTTACTCAAAGTCCACTGATTTAAGTGTTAATTACTTCAAAAACACCCTTACAGAGACATCCACAATAATAATTGATCATAGATCTTGGCATCATGGTCCAGGCAAGTTGATACATAAATTTAACCATGACAATATTGTTTTTCAGGTATCCATGATCCTATCTTAATCACATCGCTAAATCTAGTTTGAAAACTCCTTTAAATTTGTGCACCTGAGATCATATCCCAAATGTGAAAACAAAAAGAATTTCTTTTCAACCAAAATTATTTTTGGGATTTCCCAGAAAGCCCTGGGCAATCCCAAAGATTAGATTTTTCATCTCATAAACAAATAGGAGAAATTAATAGGTATATTTGTTATGCATTGTACTTAATTAGCTCAGTAATATTTCCAGAGCTACATGGGAAGAGTCATTAGATAAAGGATAATTTTATGTAAATAAAATTCTATTAACATAAATGTTCAGAGATTGTACACTTCATGGATTGGAAGTGCTGAGAGATTTAGTAATATCTTCACTCTTCATATGTTCTCATCCTCAGGAGAAACATTGATCAAACCTTATGAAATAGTTATATATTGTCCCCCAATAGAGAACTTATGTTCTTCCATTCGGATATTACTGAAGATTGTAATAAATTAACAACACATTCTATGGTTAATTTAAGTTCATCTGCAAATACTTGCTGCGACTGGTCGCCTTTCTTGTCTTCAACACAGGACAATCTCAAAGCCTCATGCAAAGACTGCATTTCAAGTTATGGAAACTCATAAGCTCCGGCTTCAGAACTTCAAGTTGACAACGCTTAAATAATTGCCAGACTGTACCATTGGACTGAGTGGGATTTCCAGGAATTGTTTTAGTTCGAAACCAGATGGCTTCGTCCACACAGACTGTTACCCAGTACCCGGCAGCACAAGAATTAATTACATAGACAGAATACACCGGTGGGGGAAATTTAGTTATGGTTATTAATTTGGCATATTACTTGCCTTTTAATGTTCGATATTCTGATGGAAATATAAAAGACCTTTCCTCAACTTTGATAATCTATCTCAAACTTTCGATTTAGTAAACTATGCTTTTGCAAACTAAAATAAAACCTTTATAAATGGTATCTGATTCTCCATTACCATTCAGAATTCAGAAATGATTTTGAGGCTTTGCCAGTCATATGGCTGCTGTTGCAACTAGCCAACTCATGAATATATCTCAATTTTAAATATACAGATGAGTATATCTTAAAATTAAAGGTTCCATAGATTATATGTAAATGAATGGGCATGATTGCGTTCCAATAAAATTTTAATTATAAAAACAGACCTGATTTGACCCACTAAGCCACAGTTTGTCAACACCTAGTCTAACTCATTCTGAAATTTCTCTATTTGCTGTGCTGGGACCTTGACTCTTGCTCTACCAACCTCATTTCCAAGTCTACGGTAAATCAAGCATAAGCTGTCTTTGCTAGATTTTTTACGGGCTTTGGGATTGATGAGGCTTTCCCTCTACCTCTGTCTAATTGGATATTTTGTCTCAGATGTGAGAGAAGCTAATAAGCACCAGCCATCTCTACCCAAATTGGAATTCATTAACAGAGAAATACAGGAATCAGACAGGTGGGGATCAGAATGTCAGTTTTATTACAGATAAAATCTATTTTGGAGAATGCAGCTGAGGTTTGTAGCCAGTAAACACGCAAATACTTCATTCTCAATTAAACAGAACCCTCACCCAACCATAAGCACGTCTGGAAACAGGCCTCTCCACGTGGACCAATGTCTGTGAAAGAGCGCAGAGTAGCAAGGATATGCTCTGCAGGAATATTTCAGGAAAGGAGGAAGGCAGAGGCTGAATCATGCATGCCCAAGTTTATCTCCTGAATTCTCAATCAGAAAAAAGTTGTTCCTCCTTCCCTGGGGAGGTTTGATTTAGGAGACTGAGAGGCTAGGAGTATTCCTGTACTACAGGTTTATCCATAGTGAAATATAAACAGGGGAAAAGAAAGGTTTTCCCCCAACACCTAAATAAACTTTGGTCCTTTTACTTTCCTGATCAAAATGTTCAATGACCCCCTTTTCCTTAAAGGACCAACTTTACCTTAGCCTGGTATTAAAGATGCTTCTCTCTGGCTCTAAACTGCTACCTACTTAGTATGACTCTTCTTTCTTGCTGGTGAGTCTACTCATAGTCTCTGTAAGATGCCTTTTATATTGCTGCTTTCTTCACTCTGTTGGGCCACTGCTTCCACCCGAAATGGCCAGGGAATCAAATTCTTAATTTGAGTCCTATCTATTCTTTAGGGCTCAGCTCCAGCCTCTATGAAGCCTTCCTGAACCATTCTAGTTTGAAAGACCTCAGTACCCTTGAACTCCTAAAACCTTAGTGTTTGTACCTCCCATTAGGAAGTTTGTGCTGTCAGTTAATTTTGCATAATTATGTTCTGTCTCCAACTTGAGATTTTTGGTTCCTTGAGGATCTAAAACATTTTTTAGGATTCTTTGTAATCTCAAAGCAAGTAGCACAATGATTTCACACAATGTAGGTGCTCAGATGTTTGCTCATTAATTACATACCCTTTAAAATAATTTGTTAAATAATTACAAATATGTATAACTAGGATTTCTCATTAAACTGCCTCCATTAGGAAAAACTAATGAGGATCTGTTCTATTCAGAATACGTTTCATGTGTTTTTGTGCTGCTGTTGAGCCAGAACCATGAAATAGGTTTGTACGTTGCTTGCTGGGATTCCTGGTGACATCCTCCTTGTGAGTACTTTGACTTTAAGGTTACTTGCTTCCAGAAATAGAAAGGGAGTATTTAGGTTCTTTCCTTCCCCTTCAAGAAGGCCTGTTGAATCATCTTTTGGCAACAATGCCAAAGTAATTTGGAAGTGTTAGAACACTTGTATACACAGCATATGTCCCTTCAAATAATGTGGTTGCATAAAACATTAATGTTAATTAGTCAAAGTAACTTTTTCTTTTTTACACCAGCAGTTCAATGCAGCTGTGTCACCATCTTGGAAAATGAACTTTAGAAATTTGAGAAGAATTTTGAGTTGCCACAATATTAACAGGGGATACCATGGGCAGTCACTGCAATGGCTGGGGATGGTAGGTATCCCACAGTGTGTAGGACATTCCTGTGCAATGAAAATTACCCCACATTCCAATTTGCTTTCAAATGTCCCTCTAGACATTCATATGGGTGAAAACCACTTATAATTATCTGAGCCTAACACTTAATTTTATCAACATATAAGCACCTAGGGTCTATTTTTTATACAGTTTAAATACATGACTTTTGAATTTGAATTCTGAATTTTTCAAAAATTTAACTGCTATGTATATCAAGGGAAGATTGCATTTTGTCTCAATGCGGAAAACGTCGGGTGCCAGGTGGCGGCCAATTGCCGCCTCCCCGTAGTTCCGCATCTCCGGGGGCCAGTGCTGCGGGTGGCCAGTTAGAAACACACTGCTGGGGCCGGGCCCCACGGCGCCCAGCCACCCTGGACACCCTCGCGTGCTGCGGGGACCCCCGAGCCAGAATGCCCCAGGGCCTCGTGCCTTGGCCTGTTTCCGGCCACACTGCTTGCGTGATCCTGATTGGGAAATTTTTGAATCCCACTGTTGATTGGATATTAAAGCTTGTTGATTGGATGTTAAAGCTTGTTGTTGATTGGATGTTAAAGCTTGTTGCTGATTGGATACTTCTTGAGCCCTACCAAGGGTATAAAAGCAGGGGCAGAAGGGCAGGAATAGGGGGGGAGAACATGGGGAGACACAAAGAGAGCTGTAACACTAGGCGTGCTGAACCTGCTGTAGAAGAATAAAGGCTGTTCTCCAACTCTTCGTGTGCTGCTTGGTTCTTTCCCCGGTCAAATGAATAAGAGGGGTAACACTTAGCTGTACACACTGCCACAACAGTCTCACATAAAAATGTAACAATATTCATTCATCATTCTTAAAACTCCTATTGCCAGAAGAAGTGACACTTTTGATATCTAAATGTTTGTTGCAACACATTCATCAGATGTGGAACCATCATCTTAAATATTTCCAGAAAAGTCTTTTCTCCAGATGTACCCAACCACTACTCTTACTCTCATCAACACTGAATACAATCCCAATTATACTTGCCAACTTGGTTTATGATTTTTGTTTACATGTTCATGTCCCTGCTTTCAAACTGAGAACAACTTAGGAGGAGGGATGATGCTTTATTCATTCTTACATTAAATCTTTAGAATCTTGCATAGTACAAAGTATATAGAAGATATTTTATAAATGTTTAGTATATATATATACTATAAAATATATATATTTTATAAATGCATCCATGCATTCTTGTTTTCACTTTATAACAAATATTTAGTATTTACTGTGTGCAAAACACAATGCTATTAACAGATGAGGGAAATATTGCAGGCAGCAAATGGAATAAAGGCACTGATCTTACAGAGCTTAAACTTTAATCAGGGAAACAAAAAACATCAATTACTCAATATTTAGCTTTGACAGAATTGGCCTAAATGCCACAATTAACAAGTACAAGGTGCTGCAGCAGAGTATAAATGGGGGAACCAAGCTTAAGCTGGAAGAAATAGAAAGTTATACCTAAGTGTATCAGCTGCCTATTGCTGTATAACAAAGCAACCCAAACTTAGTGGGTTAAAGCAACACCTATTTATTATTCTTCACAAATCTGTGGATCAATTGAGAGGTTCTGCTGATCTGGTTCTGGGCTATGATCTCAACTTGGCTTCTCCATGAGTTTGTGGTCAGCTTGCAGGTCAGCTGGGAGTCGGCTGGTCTAGGATGGCCTCAGCTGTGATCCTGCAGAAGGCAGCTTATTCCCAGGGCTCCGAGAGAGCGAGTGGAAGCCTGCTAGGCCTCCTGAGGCTCAGGCTCAGAACTGGCACCATCACCCTTCTGTGGCATTCTATCACCCAAGGCAAGTCACAAGGCCAGCAAGAGACTTCACCCCTCTGTGGGAAGAGGGGTGCAAAGTCACATGCAAAGACTGCAGACAAGAGGAGGGTGGCCACTTCTGTAATCAGCAGCACCACGTTAAGACCTAAAGAACAAGTAGGTGTCCACCAGACAAACGGATGAGAACTGTGGTCAGTCCGCAAAGGCCCTGAGGCGGGAACAGCGTTCCAGCGAGTCAGGACGGCAGCACTCTGAGAGTGAGGGCTGACTGATACAAAGCGAGGCTGGGAGGAGGGAGGGGATCTTGTAGTGTAGGCCGCGTTAAGAATTTGAGCCTTTCTCAAATGTTTTAAGCAGGAGAGGGAGATGGTGAGAACTATTGAAAGGTCCTCAGGTGGTACCACTGTGCACCCGAGGTTGCCACGCTCTGCGTGGGAGAAAGGTAAGCCTTAGGAAGTTGTTATCACCAGTTATCCAGGTGAAAGATGACGGGAGCTTGAATGAGTGTACTTAGTGAATGAAGGAAGGAGTGAGGGAGTGAGCGAATGAATGAAATGAAATCCCAGGTGAGAGGTCTAGGGTCTAGGTAGGACTGCCTTGTTTCAGATCTCAGCTCTGGCACCTGTTAGCTGGGTGACCTTGAGCACACTATTCACCCCTGTGTACCTCGGTGTCTCCGTTTCCGGTGCGGAGAGAGCCATTCTGCCTACTTAGCAGGTGTTGTCAGGCGAATGAGGTAATTAATGTTCGTGCAACACTTCACATCCGGCCGGGCACTCAGGAAACGCCAACTGCCGCTGTTCCGGCTGCGAGGGTGCAGTCCGGCGGCCCCCGCCTCACGCGGCGCAAGCTCTCTCCCCAGAGCCTCCGAAAAGCGGCCGTCCTGACGCCGCTCCGCCCCGCGGCCCTGACCTGCTCGTGTGGCTGCGACGGCGCCCGGCCCGGGCTGGGGACCGCGTGCCGCCCGCCCGTCCTCTCAGGTCTGCCCGCGGCCCTGACCTGCTCGTGTGGCTGCCACGGCGCCCGGCCCGGACTGGGGACCGCTTGCCGCCCGCCCGTCCTCTCAGGTCTGCCCGCGGCCCTCCGGCTCCCGCTCAGGCGGGCGAGGCGGGAAGCCGCGCGGCGGAGGCCGCTGTCTGCGCGGGCGAGGAGGGCGCCCGGCCGGCGTCTGCGAGGGCGAGGAGAGCTCCTGGCCCGTCCGGGACCGTATGGCTCAGTAGCAGAGGCCGACGCCCTTGCGCCGCGTCAGAGCCCAGGGCCAGCTAAAAGCCTTCCGGAAACGGCAGGGCCCATCTTGCCCGGCTTTGCCCCACAGGCCCGTGCGGCTCCCACGTGCACCGCCCGGAAGCCGGGCGCGCGGCCGCCCGGAGCCGTCTCCGCGCATGCGCGGGCGGGCGCGGCGGCCTTGCAGCGGGATGTGCAAAGGCTGTTTTAAGGAGATCACGAATTTCAAGAAGGGCTAGAAAAGAAGGCCGAACACTAATGTATCAGTGGCGGTTATTGTCTTTGAGTGGTAGGATTAGAAATGTTTTTATTTTCTTTGTGTTCTCATCTTTGCCAATAAGCATAGAGTATTTTAGTGATGAGAAAAAAGTGAATGTTTTAAAATCAAACATTAAGTACGTCAAGAGGTTCCCCCATTTTTTCAGTGAATCAATGAATTGCTTTTTATAATCCTATATTTCAGTTCTGGAGATACAAGGTTTCACTTAGAACCAATCCCAATTTATCCCACTTAGTATATTAGATACACATGTGACCCTAACAAACCCGACACAAAAACTCCTCCAACTTTGCCCTGATACCATCTCTCCATCAGCTCTGGCCACGTGAACTTCCCTGGCCTATTCCTCACGACAACTGGTCAGGACCTCAGCTTATGGTGTAAGAGGTGAATTGGTTGAATCTTAGATGAGACACGTCTTAGCTGTGTAACTTCGGCTGGATTACTCATAGAAGCTCATCATCTATACAGTGAAGATGAACATAGTATCTACATCATAGGATTTTTATGAAAATTAAGTGCGATACTACGTATAAAGTACTTAGCATAGTTCCTAGAATAAGGGAGATTTGAAAAAAAGTGCTATTATCATGATTCTGGTCTTTCTGGCTACAACGCACTTGAGTTGACTGAGATCCCCAGACTGTTGGGTCCTTCACCTGATACGAAATATAAATGGAAAATGAAAAGGAAGTCAAATAGTAAAAAGAGGACACTGCCAGTGTGTGCCTTGTAGAAATCACCTAGGCGATACTGGCAGGCGCAAAGTGTTGTGTAAGGGATGCTGGTAAGGAGGACCCTTTCCCAAATTATCTCCCACCCGATTAGGTATCTCTGCCTGAAATTGGTAGCGATTATGAGCAGAGCTTTGCAGACAGCTCGGTCTGTGCCCTCTCTCACCTACTTGCAGCCGCGGGATCCTGGAAGGCTACTCTCTCAGGGTTTCTCATCTGTCGCTGGGGTAACCATACCTGTGGTACAGAGCTGGCATGGAAACCCTAATCCATTGTGTCATACGGCTCACACCCAGGAAGAACCGGGGGCCACTTCCTCACTTCTTTCAGGCTCGTATGAAAAATCAGCTTACTAAAAGGCCTACGGAGTTGCCCTGCGCACAACAGAGGCTCTACCCAGCCCTGATGCACACACACGCACGCTGTCTCCCCAGCCTCCAGCTCCGCTTCTCTCTTCCCCGTTGGCTGTGTCTCCACCTGAAATTTCACCATGAGGTGAGGCGGTTTCATGTTTTATTCACTGCTTTACCACTACTTGGCAGGCAGTAGGACTCTGTAGATATTTGAAATGAATAAATAAGTAAATGCCTGGACTAATTAACTAGTATTTCAAGGGAGAGCAGAATCCTTGGGAAAGAAAGATTAATGCCACAGTTCGATGTAGGAGGGAGACCTGAGATTGGTTTCTATCAATTAATCACTGATATAATGCTGGCCAGACAATTGCTCCCTGAGCCTCAATTTCCCCATCTCTAAAATGAGAGACAATGCCATTTACCATACCTACTTCAAACAGCTGCTTGGAGGATAAATTTCAAACATGGAAATAAATCTGCTTTGAATTCACCATATAAAAACAAGAAGTTGGTATTAAATTTTTAAGTAACATAGCAGTTTATTTCCTGGGTGACATCCTAATAGAAAGATGTTCCAGTTGGTATGGGACAAAGGTGAATGCTGTATTCAGGATCAGTGTCTGACTTTACACCTCGCTGCTTCTGCTCGACCCACCCAGCACAATCTGCCACCTGGCCCTGGTCTCGGCCGCACAGCACTGCCAAGGGCATGGCTAGAATCCCCAGCCTGCCCTGTCGAGCAAGACGCCCTTGGCACAGCCAGCCCTGGAGCCAGCCCAGGCTTAGTGATGGGGTACAGAGCTTGTCGCTTTTGCGTCAGTAGTTGTCACTTTCTGGTGGTTGCCTGGTGACCCTAATGGAAAATGAGCCGAGGTGGACCTTACCACAGAAACCACTCCCTCAGCTGGCGGTCGCATCATGGGAGAGCCCAGGTGCCACAGGAGGGGGCAGGGCTGCCTCCAGAGGAGCTGTTACAGAGGCGCCCTGCAGGGAGTGGTGGCAGGAATGGGCAGAGAAGAGCAGAGCCCGGGGCAAGGCAAGGGCCGAGGCGTGGCTCTGCCCTCAGTGTGACTTGTTGCCCATAAGGGAGGGTAGGCCCGGGGTAACAATTCATGCTCACCCCCAGGCCTAATTTTAGGTAAAAGCACACAAAAAAATTCCATCAGTAGTTGATACAGCGTCAAAACATAAGAGGATGCATCTCAAGTTGTTAAGACATGCTTCCTCAGGCCTACGGCCTTGACAACTTCAGTAAGCAGAGAGAGAAGGCTGGGCACGCAGGGTAGCCATCTGTCCAAGAGAAGCAGCGTAGCTGGGACAGAAGCACCTTCCTGGCTGGTGGCCTCTAGGCAAGAACACCAGGAGGAGAGCAGGGTGCTGCTTGTTTGGGAATATAGGTGGGAAGGAGCTCAGTGGGACAATAAAGGACGAGCCTTTAAACAAGAACGAGCCTAGGGCCCAGCTTATCAAAGGTGTGCAGAGGCACTGAGTGCTAGACACTCTGTTCTGCTCTCTTCCATCCTCGTCCCAGTTAATCCCAACTTCACTGTACTATCTGTAGGCATTGAGAGTCTTGCTTGAGAGAGAAAGAAATTGAGGCTCTGAGAGGTTGAACAGTTTGTCTGAGGTCACACAGCTACTCAGTCACAGAGCCAGGATTTTATACTGGCTCTTCTGATTCAACTCCAACATTCCTTCTCCTAATGTCCCAGGAGAAAGCCATTTTCCATCACATACCAACTCCCTTTCCCTCGGCCATCCCTCCAGCCTGTCTCTGGGAAGTAGCACCCCATTGCAATGCTGGCTTGTTATGATCTTAGGAATCTAGAACTGATTTCACTGGTTTATTCATTAATTTATTCATTCATCCACCTTATGCCTGTCTATTGAGCAGGTACAGAATGAATTCCAGGCATCACACTAGGTGCTGAGGATGCCACAGTGAATGGGAGATGTGGTCCCAACCCTCAAGGAGCATAGAGATATTTATTCCCTGAAAGATGATTTACAGAATTCTGAAGCAGCTCTGGAAATAAGACATGCCAAGTGCCCACCTGGGCACAGTGCTCCCTGTGACTACCCCTGCTGCATTTAAAAGAAATATGATCTTCACGTTATTGCATTCTCCTCCATGCAAACGACTTCCCAAGCAGCACGTCAGCAATCCTTCCAGTTCCGCCAGTGATGAGCGTCTGTCCAATGCAAAGGCTGTGAGATTGTCAAAAATAACAAACAAGTAATATTGTCTATTATTTGTTTAGGATTGAATAAAATGCTGCTGGGAGTGTGTCAGTGGCTGTTACCAGCATTTGCACCACGGCTGAGCTGCAGCTGAGGTCAGTCCCATTGGCCGGCGCGTCCTGAGGCCCTGCCAGGAGCCAAGCCCTCCCTGTTGCCTCCAGGCCTGGGTGTTTGGAGGGTGCTCAGGTTTCCGGGTGCTGCACTTCCTTTGTACTTGGCTGAAGATAGTTTCCTGTTTCTAAGAAAAGGCTGTTTGGATGTCTTATGAGGTCCTTTGGACGGCAAACCCTGCTGGCCTGGGGGGCTGAGGGGCAGGCCTGGAGAAGAGGGAAGCTGCCTGTCACCCTCTCCAGCCCTCAGCTGTCCTGGGACTCACAGAGGGAGGTGAGTATGAATATTTGTCAGATTGGATGAAAGATGAGGAGAAGTCTATGTCCAGGCCAAATATGCCTGAACGATGTAAAAAACATCTGGATCTGCTAAGCTCAAACAAAAGGAACTGATAGATGGGGACGGCAGAAAGGGACCTGCGTGAGTAGCACCTTGGCGCTCACGGTGAGTCCTGCTCTTCCTGTGTCTGCTGCAGCTCCCAGCTCTGCCCCTCCCTCTGCCCCGCAGTCCCACAGATGGCTGTTCCAGTGACATCACATGCTGTTGCCATGGAGGCAGCTGTTATGGCGAAACAGAGCCGTCCTCGGGCCTTGGCCCTGTGGTTGGCACCGTGTGATGGAACGTGGGGAGTTGCGCTGTGACCACAGGCCTCCGAGGAGCGCTGTGGGCGCCAACCAGCGGCACCGCTGGGACGTGCCGTCGTGGGAACACAGACCGTGGACAGAGCCGGGAAGCCCACGAAAGATGGGGAGCGGCCAGGCCTGGCCTGCCGGCCACACGGGTGACAGCTGCCTCTCCCGCTGCCACGCCGGATGCTCCAGGCTCATGGGCCTTCGCTGGGAGACACGACGTGCTGAAGGCCTGGGCCCTAGAGGCCCAGCCACTGGCGTCCCAGTCCTGGCTCCAGGGCCTGCCAAGGCCCTGCGTCCCACTTAGGACAAAGTAGGCCCTGGGAGAGCAAGGATCTGGCTTACTGCCAGTGTGGACAACAGTGCCTGGCACATAGTAGGCATTATATGTATTATAGTTACTCTTACATGTAATATACATCCTTACATAAGCTTTGTTAGAGTACTTAATGCAGTATCTCTTAAATATCAGCTGCTTATAGTATTAAGTAACAACATACTTAACATATATTATTAACTAATAGCACACTACCTTACTTCAGTAGTAAAGGTCACCTCTTACAGGAGCACAGTCCCTTACAGTTTACGAGATGTTCTGGCACTTGAGCCCTCACTGGAGGCTTGCAGCTAGCCTGCAAATGGCAGCATTATGGTTTTTGCTTGGTAAGTGCAACAAGACCAGATGGAGGCTCTTTGAACCTTCCATGTGCCCTGTCTTCAAGTCAAACTGTGTTTCATTCCAGGAGGAAAGTATGCCACCCCTCCTCCTGGAAAGTGAGGTGACCTGGGGCTTCCAGCCCTGCGTAGGCAGCAAGCAGTGGGAGGATGCTCCAGTCGCCTCTGAAGCGCAGTCCCTCCAGCTCTGGGAAGGGGCATTCCTGACAGGTGGTGTCTTGGCTGACACCTTGGCTGACAGGTCTCCCAGCTCGCTGTGGGTGGCTCAGACCCCCCCGCCCCAGCTGCATCCTCCCTTCCCCTGCCTGCCTTTGCTGTTAGGATGGGGAGGCATGCACGTCACACTCACTCCCAGAGCCCACCGTGAGCTCTGGGACCTGCAGCAGAGCTTGCCTAAAGGTCGCAGCTGCAGAAGGAGGGTCTGGAGCCTCCCCGCCCACCCTTTTCCAAAGCCTGGAATTTGTCAATAAGAATATCGCAAGTAAGAATGAGAATGGCAGGTCCCTGCATGCAGTGGCTGCCTGTGAGATGCCCACTGGGCTCTCAGGGTATTGTGGAATTATCCAAGTCCCCTGGCTGAGCTGTTTGATCACAGACCATTCCGTTGGTTGGCCCAGAGTGGTTTTGTTCTGTCGCTCTGGGCCTTCTCAGTCTCTCTGTCACTACTGCTAAGCGGAGGGCAAGCTGGAGGTGTGGGATCCTTGGCCTCTCCTCACTCTGCTCTAGCTTCACCACAGAAAGCCATATGCTAGCATTCCCAGGAATGTCACTGCTCCTTCATCCATTTGCAGTAGGTGATACTAGCCAGGTTCACCCCTTCCCGTTCCCCCCACATCTAGCCACCAAAATGGAATTAACATGAGGATCAGAACTGCAGATCTTGCCGGAAGTTATTCCTGGGAAGATGGAAGAAGAAAGGTGCAAAGTATCCCACTCCTGGAGAACTGCCTGTTTGGAACTCCAAACATCAGTCATATTCACTAGTTCAATAGCAAGGATATGTCAAGGGACACTCCAAGAACACTGTGGGCTAAATGTTGACTTACATCTCAGTTCTCTCGGTTTCCAGAGAGGCAGTAAGCACAGAGCGTAAGTGTATGCAGGTGACCAACCAGCTTGGGTAGGAATAAGCTCAGCACTTAGCTATGTGAATTTGGGCAACTGCTCCTCTGCCTTCCTTGCCTCAGTTTTCTCATATGCAAAATGGGAGCAATAAAAGTATGTTCCTTTAAGCTTTGTTTTGACAATTAAATGATATAACCATGCAGAGTGACCAGCAGTCCTGGCACATAGCAAGGATTCTGCAAATGTTAGATGATGTTATTGCTGTTACTGTTACTATTCAGTCTACGAGATAATACTGCTTGATTCAACATGTTTGTGCATTTCTTTCAAATTTATGGTTGATACCATCCACAAAAAGTCTATAGCTCTGTGGAGTCTCTGTCATAGACTCATTCTCAGGAAAGTTAGAGCCAGGTATGGTGAATTGTTCCAGTGACAAAGATTGAGCCAAACAAAAGTATGGGGAGATTCCCAGGCGTTCTTATAATTAGAATCAAGGCCCTTTGAAATGAGACTTTTCACATTTGTCTATAGTAGAGGTAGGGGTTATGTGTTCCCTTTAGTCAAGACAGGCAAGCTGTCTCCTACTTCCCCTCTGGCTCTGATATTTACCTCTTAGAATGAAATCCACCAGGAGATTACCACTCCCCCACAGCTGTGGCATTGAAGCACTCATTCTTAGGATTAAAGTGTTGGAGCACATGTAGAAAGAGGAGGTTCTTTCTTGAACTGCTAAAGAACAAATAGGAAGCACACTTGTATAATGGGAATCTCGAGTGCTGGTTTGTCAAGAAGGGTCTCAATTTCAAATCATCTCACTTTTCTTTTCATAAACCCTCACCATTTTATAGAAACTATGTTTCCCCAGGTGTTCGGTGGGATAAAGCACAGAAATTCTTTTTTATACTATGTGAGTATCAAATTCGCTTTGCTAAATCGGGCCAGTTCGCTAATAGGAAGAACCCTAGGCTGAGAATTGGTTCTGCTGTCACTCTTGGACTTTGATGGGCTAAGAAGCAGAAGAAACCTCGGATAATACCCACAACCAAGCACTACACCACAATGACCTATCCTAGGTGATTCCAAGGCCTCCAGAAAGAACTGCCAAGGCCTAAAATTCCAGTAAGAACCTCTCCCAAGGACAATGCAGTGTTATTATCAACACCGTCCCCAGAGAGTCTCAAAGCAAAATCTACTTATTCCTAATACAGCGTCTCTTGAATTATAAAGACTGATGAAACAAGACCCAGAGGCTAAGTGATCTTCACATAATTACAGTGTCTACAAGGAGTTCAAACTAGAGCTTGAGCATCAGAACAGGTCCATCTGGAATGTTCTCAGCCTGTGGAACCGAATGCCCTGACCTGGCTCTCACCAGATGCCCAACAGGAAAGTAGCTTAATTAAGTGAAAAGCAACTTAAACTTAAGAGGCAACATTATTGCAAAGAAGTGAAGTTTACCACCAATGCCACAGAAGCCATCTAGAGAAGGCATTTCCTACTATTTAATTTGTATGGTCTAGGCCTCCTCTGCCTAGCTCAGCTCCAATCTGGACACCGCGGCCAGGTGCTTTGGGCGTGCTCCCCTGCCCCTGCTCACTCCGCTGTGAAGTCTGGGGGCGGCAAGCTCGGAGCCAGAGCCTTGGGGCAGACCTGGCCTCCCAGAGCCCGTCTCTTGGAGGGCAACAGCCTTCCCTAGCAGGCTGAGGCAGGAGCGTGCGGGGGGCGCACAGGCCCAGCCACTCAGAGGCCTGGCTCCCTGCCTCCTACTGAGAACCGCAAGGAAGGGTCTGCGCCAACACCCAAGCACATATGCGTGTGCACGCGCACACTCACAGTACACGCACACATACATACACACATAGACACACGCACAACGTGCACACACACATAGACACACCCCCCATACACACACACACATAGATACACACACCCATACACAGATAGACACACAGAAATGCACACACACGTGCCCATACACACACATAGACACATAGAACACGCACACACACTGACACACACCCCATACACACACATAGGCACACACACAACACTCATGCCCATGCACACACATAGGCACACACACATACACACAACACATATTCATACACACGTAGACACATACCCATACACACAGACACACCCATACATACATACACACACCCACACCCATACACACATAGACACACACACACAGAGACACACCTATACATACATAGACACACATACACACAAATAGACACACCCAGACACACCCATAATACATAGACACCCATACACACACACACAGAGACACACACACCCCCATACACACACAGACACACAGAGACACACACATCCACACACACATAGACACAGCCATACACACATAGACACACACACAAACACAGAGACACATATAGACACACATCCATACACACACAGACACATACACAGACACACACACCCTCGCTCCCCACAGAGCAGAAACAAGGCACAGGGCGATTCCGGGCGAGGCATTTGTCCCCAGCCCTCGCCAGCCTAGCTGGGCTTGGCCCTTTCCAGTGAAAAATGAGCCCTAAAGCCCTGGAGCCTTCTCGGTGATTTACCGGGAACGTCGCTTCCACACGGGCTTTCAGGCTGCAGCCAACCCCAAGAGTCAGAGGGAGGAAGAGGAAGAAAATCATAAATGGACGGAAAGATGAGAAACAGATGTTGGGGGCTCCGCTGGGGGGAAGCCTGCCCCGCCCGTCTGGGGGATTAGAGACGGGCCGGCCGTCTCGCCACCTGCGCCCCCTCCCCACCCAGCACGCCTCCCGCTCCCCTCACCTGTCTGCCTGGCACCCTGCCACGTGGGTGCCACCTTGTTGGCTCATTTGTTTCTGATTTTAGCCACAATTACTGAAGGCTAGGTGCTCTGGCCACAGACACGTGCTAGAGAGTCTGCTGCCGCCACGGAGCTCAGAAGCCGGCGAGGGACAGAGACACGCAGGGGCGGTTGCGGGAGCGTAGGTCTGCCCTGCCGTGGAGGAAGGAGGGACGCTGGAGACACGCCGCAGGAGGGGTGTGACCCAGCCTTGGGCTCAGGGAGGAGCCGGAATGTTAGAGGACACCTGAGCTGAGTTTCAGAGATATTAATGAATTGAAAGGAGCCAGAAGTCACTTCGGAGGCATTAACTTAGCAGGCTTCAGGAGATTCGTGTGTTCATTCAGCGCAGCACAGTAGTTGAGCGCAGCATCTCTGAAGCCAGCGTTCTTGCACTTGAAACCT
This sequence comes from Mirza zaza, assembly GCA_008750895.1. Taxonomy (NCBI): domain Eukaryota; kingdom Metazoa; phylum Chordata; class Mammalia; order Primates; family Cheirogaleidae; genus Mirza; species Mirza zaza. The sequence continues at coordinate 107,643 of VSMD01010788.1, forward strand.
AGCTCAGCTGCACTGCTGTGTCACATCAGACAAGTGACAATCTTTCTGTGCCTCAGTTCCCTAATTTGTAAAGGGAGGATATTAATATTTATCCTGTAGGATTGTTGCTAAGAGTATGAGAAATAATATTTTTAAAGCTCTTAGAATAGTGTCTGGGACGTAGCAAGCACTGTATGTGTTTTTTAAAAAATCTGAAAAATTAAAGAAGTATTTTGAGCCACCACATATGAGGCAACCTGCAAGGCCCCCTGGATATGCAAATGAAACTCATAGTCCCTCTTTTTCAGGAGGTAACTCAAATGTGGCTGAATTATCAATGAATTATGATGCAAGGTCTTAGGTAAGACAGACGAATTGATCGGAGACACCTCCTGCTTTCCATCCTTACAGGTGCCCAACCCTCAAATCCAGGAGCCAGCACGGCCCCTCCCACTTCCGCTGTCTGCCGCGTTCAGTCACCGTACCCTGCAGGGTCTACTTCTCTAAGATCGAGTCTTAAAAGTGAACATAACCTCTAAAAACTGACATCTAATCATGAGAAATAATCAAACAAATCTTAATTGAGAAACATTCTACAAAATACCTAATCACTACCCCTCAAAACAGTTAAGGTCATCAAAAATAAGGAAATTCTGAGAAACTATCACAGCCAAAAGGAACTAAAGAGTCATGTAATATGATATCCAGGATAGGATGCTGAAATGGAAAAGGGACATTGGGTAAAAACTAAGGATATCTGAGTACAATGTGGACCTCAGTTAATAATAATGTATCAATATTGGTTCATTAATGGTGAAAAATGTACCATACTAATGTAAGATGTTAATAACAGGGAAACTGGATATGGGCTATATGTATCATACTATCTTTCAAGTTTTCTGTAAACTCTATTTTAAAATGAAAAGTTGATGTAAAAAGAGAAGGTAAATATTTTTCACCATATTACCAAGCTATTCCACTTTTAGGTATTTACCCAGAGAAACAAACACCAAACACGTCTGTACAAAGACTTACATGAATGCTCACAGCAGCTTTATTTGTAATAGGCAAAAATTTGAAGCAATTCAAATGTTCATCGATAGGTAAATGGATAAGCAAATTGTGGTATATTTATACAATAGAATATTTCTCAATAATAAAAATGAACCAATTGTTGATAAATGCAACAAGATGAATGAGTCTCAAAAATCATGCTCAGGAAAAGAAGCCAGTTGCCTCACTCCCCAAAAAAAGACATAGTGTATGACTTTACTTATACAAAATTCTAGAAAATGCAAAATAATCTATGGTGACAGAAAACAGATCAGATGCCTGAGGACAGGAGACGAAGGTGGGAGTTGTATGGGAGGAAGGGATTACACAAGGGCATGAAGAAACTTTGGAGTGATGGATATGTTCATTAGCTTTAATGTGGTGATGGTTTCACAGCATACAATATGTCAAACCCTATCAAATTGTACATTTTAATTTGTGAAGTTCATTACATGTCAATTATACCTCAATGAAACTATTTAAATTTCATTAAAAAGAAAGAAAAGGAAGAACAGATATGCAGATAGATGCAAAGAAATGACATGAAAATATGCGTGTTTACTTATGCAAGTGACAATTACTTAGATCGTCAATAATAATGTGTCGATTAATTAGGTCTTTGGTGTTAAGGGATAACATAAAATTCGGAATTAAGTGGTATTAGTTAAAAACCATTTTAGAAAAAAGAAAAAAATGTTTTCCATTGTAAACCAAAATATGCTAAGATCCATTGCCTGTAAACAATTTACTTTGAGAAATTATATTTTCCTTCTAGTGGTTATGGGTTTCCCTGAGCCATTCACACTCTAATCCAATGACCTAAAAATTTAGCAGAATAGAAGTATATTTTGTTGCTACTGGAAACAGAGAAACTAGCTGGCCTACAAATGACTCAAACTCACCGTCTTGGCCTCATTAACACTGAACATCAACCAACCTAGCTAATCAGCCACTGGTAACATCACAAAGAAACTTTTTTGAGGTATAATTAAAGTACACTAAACTGCACATGTATGAAATGTACAGTATCATCAGCTTCTAAAATGTATATACTCATAAACTCATCACCACAATCAAAATAGTGAACATCTAATCAATTCCAAAATTCTCTTGTGGCCCTTTGTAATCCATTCCTCCCTGTACCCCTATCCTCAGTGACTACTGGTCTTTCTCTCAGTACTAAATCATTTGCTTTATCTAGAATCTTATATATAAATGAAATAAATGATTTCTTATATAAATGAAATCAATGTGTACTACTTGATCTCTTATATTTTAATGTCTTTAGAAACTAAATATGCCACCTCTCTCATTTCTGATATTAATAGTCTGTGACTTTTCTCTTTTTCCTAATAAGTCTAACTAGAAAGTTATTGATTTTTAATGAGCTTCACAAGAACCATCTCTTGATTTTATTGATTTTTTTTCTATTGCTCTTCTCTTTTCTAGTTCATTGCTTTGGGCTCTGATCTTTTCATGTCTTTTCTTTTGTTTTCTTTGGGTTTTATTTGTTTTTTTTTTTTTTTCTTCTAGTTTCTTAAGGTGGAAACAAAGTTCATTGATTTGAGGGTTTTTTTTTCTTTTCCAATATAAAGCATTTTGTGCTATAAATACTCCCCCAAGTACTGCTTGAGCTACATTTCACATATTTTTTAGTGTTGTGCTTTCATTTTCATTGCATTCAAAATACTTTCCAGTTTCTCTTTTAACTGTATCTATGACCCATGAGTTATTTGTGAGTATTAGCTTGGAACTCCCTGGGGATTTTTCAGATATCTTTCAGATGCTAATTTCTAACTTAAAGCCACATGGCTATAAGAAAAGATTTTCTAGGACTTGATTCCTCTTAAATTTACTAGGATTTGTTTTATCACTCATTCAACATATGGTCTATGTCAGTAAATGTTTCATTAATACTTGAAAGTATATTGTGTTGTTGGGTACAGTGTTCTATAATTGTCAATTAGGTCAATTTGATGTTCAAGTCTTCCAGATACTGACTTTCTGCTTACATTTTCTATAAATTATTGAAATCTCTGACTAAAACTATGAATGTGTTTCTTTCTCCTTTATCAGTTTTTGCTTTATGTATTTGGAAGCTCAGTTATCAAGTGCATAAGCATTTAAGATTATTATATCATCTTGATGAATTGACTACTTTATCATTATTAAGCTACCCTCCTTATCCATGGTAATCTCCTTTGCTCTAAAATCTACTTTTCCTGAGATTAATATAGCTACATTATCTTTATTTTGGTGAGTATTAACATTGTGTATCAATTTTCATCTTTTTATTTTGTCCTATTTTTGTCTTTAAAGTACATTTCTTATAGGTGACATATAATTAACTCTTTCTTTTTATCTAATCTCATATCCCTGACTTTAATTTGAGGTTTTTTAACTCTTTGTATTTAATGTGAATATGTATATGGTTGGTTTTAAATTTATCAGCTGGCTATGTTTTTTTTGCTGCTTTGTTCCATCTGTTCTTTTTTTCCCATCCTCCTCTCTCTATGCTCTCTTTTGGATTGATTGTATGTTTTTATTATTATTCTTTATCTCCTTTGTTGTATTATTTTAATGGTTGATTTTGGGTCATTGAATGTGTCTTTAACTTAGCACAGTGAGCTTTCAAGTAATATTGTACCACTTTGCATATCTTATGAAAGCTTACAACAATATACTTTCATTCCCTGTCTCCTGAACCTTGTACTACTGTTGTCATATGTTTTATTTCTACATATGTAATAATCCCTATATTATATTGCTCTTGTGTTTACTCTAAATTGTCAATTTTTAAAGAAATTTAAATAATAAGAATATTTAGCCACAGAATTCTGTTTCCAAGGCACTTAATTCTGTCATATATGTCCACCTTTCCATTTGGTATCATTTTTCTTTTGCTTAAAGAATGTCTTTTTAGAATTTCTTGTAGTGCAGTTCTGATGGTGATAAAATCTTTCAATATTTTGCATCTGAAAAAGTCTGTGTTTTGCCTTTGTTTTTAAAGATATTTTCACTAGGTATGGAATTAGAATCAGGTTAACCATTTTTTTTTTTTTTTTACTTTTACTACTTTAAAGATGTAATGCACTATTTTTGTGCTTGAATGGTTATTGATGAGAAATCTTCTGTTATTCTTGCTTTTGATCCTCTGTATGTAATATGTCTTCCTTGGTTACTTTTAAGAGTTCTTTTCCATCACTGGCTTTAAGCAATTTGATTATGATGTGACTTAATATAATTCTTTCATGCTTCTTGTGCTTGAGGTTTGTTGGGATTCTGCTTTTTAAATCAGTGAGTTTATAGTTTTGATCAAATTTGAAATAGTTTCGGCCAATAATAATTCTTTAAAAATTTTTTTCTGTCACACTTCCTGCCCTGTTGGGACTCTAATTGCATGTTTACTCAGACACTTAAAATTGTCCCACAGCTCACTGACATTCTTCTCATTTTTCTTTTCAGTCTTTCATTTACATGTGTTTTATTTTGGATAGTTTCTATTGCTATGACTACCAGTTTATGAATTTTTTCTTTTGCAGTGTTGAATCTGCCATCAATCCCATCCGGTGTCTCTGTCATCGCATATGTTATAGCTCTCATCTCTAGAATTTTGACTTGGGTCTTTTTTATATGTTCCATATCTACATATCAGTCTTTTCTTTAGCTTCTTGAATGTGTGAAATTGTCATTGCTTTTTAGTGCCCTTGTCTACTAATTCTATCATCTGTGTCATTTCTTGGAAATTTTCAACTGGCTGATTTTTTTCTTCAATATGGGTCCTATTTTCCTGCTTCTTTGTATGCCTGGTAATTCTTTACTGGATGCCAGACATGGTGGACTTGCTGGATATTTTTGTATTCCTAAAAATATTCTTGAGCTAAGTTACTTGGAAATAGTTTGGCCCTTTCAAGTCTTGCTTTAAAGCTTTATTTGGCAAGAATGGAAAGAATAGCATTTAGTCTAAGGCTAATGCTCCACTACTGAGGCAAAACCTTTCAGTACTCTACCCACTGTCCCATAAATTATAAAGTTCAAGAACAGGCAAAATTAACCCACAGTAACAGAAATCAGAATAGTGATTGACTGTAGGATGTGGATATGGGAACTTTCTGGGATATTCTTATACAGATTTACTTAGTAAAGCTCATCAAACTGAACAAAATCTTTACATGTCACTGTATATAAATTCTACCTCAATTTAAAAATCATAGTATCACATATATGTGTAAAATTTCAGTAATGAAGAATATCTGGTGATTTTTAAATTATCTTTTGAATATTTTTCAATGTTATCTAAATTTTCAATATATACAACCTTTTAAAATACATAAAACTAGTATTTAATGAAACTATTTTGAGAGAACACCTTATCTTGCATGATGAATAAAGGAAAGGAAACTAATGTTTATTAGGCATTTGCTATATATCAGGTCCTTTAAATGTCACTTTATTACATTATTCCATTTGATCAGTAAAATAACTCCATGAAGTAGAGTTTCATTTTCAAAAAGGAAATGGTGGTTCAGACAGACTATTATGTATACAAGGCCCTCCAACTTTCTTAGGTTTGCTTGCTTATGCAGTATGTGTTTTGATCCTAAAAAGAGAATTAAGGCCCCAACATGGATTTTTGAAATTCAGACAGTAAAGAGTACTTGGCAGGATGGAAGAATCCCAGAACGGTATCACTGTCTACAGGTGCAGGAATTGGCACACTGGTCTCAGGGAGTTTACTCTTAAAAAGGCAAAGTGAATTATCCCAATGTATCAAGTCACAAATGAAGCATAGTTAATCTGAAACTCAAGGAAATCTGACCCGAGACAAGGAAAGTGGGTGGCTCAGAGAAAATCCAAAAGATCTAGAGTCTGTGTGGGAGCTGGTAGGAGAAGGAATATGTTCCTTCCTTATAACCTATGTAGCTTATAAAGGCAAGGGCGACTCAGTCGCATCTGGAGTAAAGCCTCAGAGGCCAAGGGTCAAGACTGCCAAGTTAGAGGAATGGGAATGGTATATTCCCCACGTCAGCTGCCTGTAGCCCAGGCAAGCCTGACTCACAGGTTGGTCACCTGTCTGGAAGGGACTGCAGGAGAGCACACCAATGCGGTCACCCAGTGAGCAATGGGCCAGAGCAGTTTCCCCATGAATTGTGTTCAGGTCAGATCCTTCAGTCAGACCAGCTCACTCCTCCCTCTGTTGGTCACTGTTTCTTGTAGAGAATTTGTTTCAATGCCTACAACATACCCTGAGGGCCAGGCTTGAAAAGGTTCATTTGATTTCCTTTGCATCTCCCAGCTTACAGCTGTGAAGGAAACATTCATTGATCATGTACTTAAGGCTTGGAATGGAGTCTCTGACTCCCAGAAAGCTCTCCCAGGACCAACTGCAGGGGGTAGTGGATCCAGGATTAAGCTTTGTTTAGAATGGGGAGTCTGATGGGTCAGAGACCTCCATCTGTGAGAGCTAGCCAATGTTCCCTCAAAGCTAGCTTATGACTTTGATTAGATAATGTAAATCTGAGTTTGAGCAACAATATGGATGAGAGTTGGTAGAGAGGAAGGTTATAGCTCTCTGGCTTGGATAGCTCCTCAGCCTTCATCTTGTATACTTGTGTGCGAAATAGGTCCCTGGGAAAAGACCAGAAGAACTGAACTCCCCACTCACCCAAACACATACATGCACAGACTCTGCTTTTTTCCTTTTTTATAGCTTAAGGTGGCTGTGCCAAATGCTCTGCCAAAGGCCAGGCTTCAGGCTCAGTGGGGGCTTCTTAATTTCCATGGCTCATTCACTTCTGAGACCTTTGGCTGAGTTATATCATGGGGGGCTAATTATTGCCAATTGTGGCACTGTTCCATGATACCTTCTGACCCCCCAAAAAATTGTCTGCTGGGAACTAGATTGAAACCAACATACAACCATTCATTGCACACCGTTAGGAAGCCACCCAGAGTGGTTTTAAACACATGCACACTCAGACCTTCTCTCCTCTTACAGCCAAGAACAGCCATTAGTGATGAGTTGGAAACACAGGCTTACCTTCTCAGCCAGGAGGGAATGCACTCCAAGGGTCAGTAGTAGGATTTTTTAGCAAATGGTCCCACAGATCTTGCCTAGCTTCCCAGGGGAAGCTAGGTGAGAATGGTTAAAGCAAAACACTTCTTGAGGACTTAACTATATGTCCAGCTCTGTTCTAGGCATATAACATGAAGTTTTCATTGACCCTCAAAGTAGTGAGGTAAGTGTCATTATTGTGATTTCGAGGAAACTGAGGCACAGAGAAGTTACATGTATTCCGAAAGTCATATAATAAAGTGAATATGTAAACTCTACTTAAGGGGTAAAGTCAGAATTTAAACTCTGATTTTTACTGATTGCCAATGTTGGGCTTTTCCCACCACAGACAGAAATATTGCTGGCCCTAAGCAAGTATTCCTTTAAAGCAATCTCAAAACTTTTCTGACCCTATACTCCCATCAGCAAATATTTTGAAGAACCAACTCCAGTACATGCATATTTATTTATTTATAAATTGCTTCCACTAGCTAATATCTATTAGCATTGCTTGATAGTTATGATACCCCAGAACACTAATCACCATTAATGACAATAAATATGTCTACATTTAATATAGTCTTGATAATTTGGAAAATTTTTTGATCAAATCTTTTAATCTTTTCAAATATAATTAAATCATTGTGGGTTTTTTATTTTAACTTTAATACATGGCTGGTGAATAATGTGTTCCAGGAGTAGAAAAAGTAAAACTATTTTTTACTTGTCCTCTTGTGCCTGAATTGTTTCTATTGTCTATAATCCACAATTTCCTTACAGGAAACATTTTAGGCCATTTGTCCATTTTGTGAGGGTTATTTGTTTAAAATTAGATAATCTGGTTTGTAAATCAACTCATTATTTATATGCATAGCTTAAAATAGCACAATATGCTAAAAGAGAAATAACAGCACCAATGTAGACCCCCTTCCCACATTATGTAATTCCCACTTTTCCCTTACAATGCTTTGCATAAATGCAAATGACCCAAGGGTGCCTGACTAAGGGCACCAAGGTCCATATGTATATTCAACATTGGTAAATAAAAATGTATTTCCCATTTTTAGATTAAAAATGAATATGAATAGGAGTTCTGACAGTTTCCTTCCTTATGCCATACTGTAGTCTGTCAGTTCCTGGAATGGGCACTTCCCCCATTGTAGACCACTGCTTTACAAAAAGGTAGTCACAATATTCTCAGTTGTCCCCTGCTCAGATGCAGAAGACTAAGGATTTGGATGAGAAAAACAGAGATTTGTGTACACTTATTTCGTTACCTGAGACTTTGCTGAATTTATTTATCAATTCCAGGAATCTCTTGGTGAAGTCTTTGGGATTTTGTAGATATAAGATCATATTATCTGCAAAAAGTGACAGTATGATCACTTTTCCCAATTTCGATACCTCTTTCCCAATTTGGATACCCTTAATTTCTTTCTCTTGCCTGACTGCTCTGGCTAGGGCTTCCAGCATTATGTTGAATAGAAGTGGTGACAGTGGGAACTCTTGTCTCGTTCCAATTCTTAGTGGGAATGCTTTCAACTTTCCCCCATTTGGTATGATGATGTTGGCTGTGGCTTTGTGATAAATGGCTTTTATAATTTTGAGATATGTTCCTTCTATGCCTAGTTTGTTGAGGGTTTTTATCATGCAAGTGTGCTGAATTTTGTCAAATGCTTTTTCTGCACCTATTGAGATGATCCTATGGTCTTTGTTTTTGCTTCTGTTTATGTGGTGAATCACATTTATTGATTTATGTATGTTAAACCAAACAGGCATCCCTGGGATGAGGCCCACATGGTCATGGTGGATTATTTTTTTTGAAGTACTATTGTATTTGGTTTGCTAGTATTTTATTGAGGATTTTTGCATCTATATTGATAAAGGATATTGGCCTGTAGTTTTCTTTTTATGTTGTATCCTTTCTTGGATTTTCTATCAAGGTGATACTAGCTTCATAGAATGAGTTCAGGAGGATTCTCTCCTTCTCAATGTTGTAGAATAATTTCTAAAGTAGGGGTACCAGCTCTCCTTTGTAGGTCTGGTAAAATTCAACTGTGAATCCTTCTGGTTTGGGGCTTTTTTTGTCATTGGAAGTTTTTTTTATTACTGTTTCAATCTCATTGCTCATTATTGGTCTGTTCAGGAGTTCTGTTTCTTCCTGGTTGAGTCTTGGGAGGTTCTGTGTTTCCAGGAATTTGTCCATTTCCTCTATATGTGCAAGTTTATGTGCACAGAGATTTTCATAGTATCCACAGATGATATTTCCTATATACCAATAATAGTCAAGCTGAGAGTCAAATCAAAGACCCAATACCATTCACAATAGCCACAAAGAAAATAAAATACCTAGGAATATATATACTTAACCAACGAAGTGAAAGATCCCTACAAAGAGAACTATGAAACACTGAGGAATTAAATGGGAGATGACACAAACGAGTAGAAAAACATATCATGCTTATGGATCAGTAGAGTCAGCATTGTTAAACTGTCCATACTATGCAAAATGATTTATAGATTCAATGCAATCCCCATCAAAATATCAGCGTCATATTTCACAGATCTAGAAAAAATAATTCTACACTTTGTTTGGAACCAGAAAAGAGCCTGAATAGCCAAAGCAATCTTAAGCAAAATGAACAAATCTGGAGGCATCACATGACTGGACTTCAAACTATACTTACAAGTCTATAGTAACCAAAATAGCATGGCATTGGCACAAAAACAGAGACATAGACCAGTGGAACAGAACAGAGGACCCAGATACAAAACCATTCACATACAGCCAACTGATCTTTGGCAAAGCAGACAACAGTATGCACTGGGGAAAAGAAGCCCTGTTTAATAAATAGTGATAGGAGAATTGGCTAGCCACATGCAGAAAAATGAAACACAATCCATATCTCTCACCAAACACAAAAATTAATTCAAGATGGACAAAAGATTTAAATGTAAGGCATGAAGCCATATGAATGCTAAAAGAAAATGTTGGGAAAACTCTTCTAGATATTGGTCTAGGCAAAAAATTTATGAAGACCCTATTGGCAATTACAGCAAAAACAAAAATAAATAAATGGGACTTGATTAAATTAAAAAGCTTCTGCATAGCTAAGGAAATAATCAACAGAGCAAATAGAAAACCTACAGAATGGGAGAAAATATTTGGAAGCTATATATCTGATAAAGGGCTAATAACCATAATCTGCAAAGAACTCAAGCAAATCAGCAAGAAAAAAACAAACGACCCCATTAAAAAGTGGGCAAAAGACATAAACAGAAGCTTTTCAAAAGAAGATAGACAAATGGCCAATAAATGTAAGAAAAAATGCTCAATGTCACTAATCATCAGGGAAATGCAAATTAAAACCACAATGAGATATCACCTTACCTCAGTTAGAATGGCTTTTATTAAAAAGTCCAAAAACAATAGATCCTGGCGTGGATGCAGAGAGAAAGAAATGCTTATACACTGTTGGTGGGATGCAAGTACAACCTCTATGGAAAACAGTATGGAGATTCCTTAAAGAACAAAAAATAGACCTATCATTTGATCCAGCAATCCCACTACTGGGCATTTACCCAAAAGAAAATAAGTCACTTTATCAAAAAGACACCTACACTCAAACGTTTATGGCAGCACAATTCACAAATGTAAAGCTGTGGAATCAACCCAAGTGCCCATCAATTCATGAGTGGATTAACAAAATGTGGTGTATGCATACTGTGGAATACTACTCAGCCATGAAGAATGATGGATTAAAGCCTTTTGCAATAATTTGAATGGAACTGAACACCATTATCCTAAGTGAAGTATTTAAAGAATGGAAAAACAAACACCACATGTATTAAATTGGCAGTAACCTGTGAGCACAAGTGTGCACAGAGGGAAGTAAAATTCAGTGGAAATCAAGCAGAGGGGAGAAGGGAGGAGGAGAGGTGGGCAAAAACCTACCTAAGGGGTACAATGAACACTATCTGGGTGGTGGGCACACTTATAGCCCTGACTCAAGCATAACAAAAGCAATCCATGTAACCAAAAACATTTGTGACCTCGTGATATTTAAAATGAAAAGAATTAGGGAGCCAGCGGGTGGGGCAGATGGGACGAGAAGGCACCCACTCTGGAGGACCAAAGTGTGCACTCAGAGCCAGCCGTGAGCAGGAGAAAAGCCTGACGGCTTGAGGGCCACAGTCTGGAGGGGTCTGGGCCATTCCCAGCAGAGCCCGCCTGGAGCAGAGGCATGTTGGCTGCAGCGGGTTTCTAGATTTCATTCTTTCTGGATCCAGGTCTTTTAGAGCCCTCCCTCCTAAAGGCTCAAATACCAGAGTAAATGAAAACACTCTGCAGCACAATGATCCGTTAAGGTTTGTTTTCCAAGATGGAAAGGAAAGCATTTCAGCCGTTCCATGGACAAAAATAACTTGCCGTTGATTTTGAAATCCCTTTCATTTGTCTCCCACAGGCCAGCCCATACAATGGCACTTTGTGTGGGAGCTCTGCACGGGCCGCCAGGCCCTGCCTCTGCCTGCCAGCGGGAGGGGACGAGGCTCGGAGCTGCAGAGTGGGAGAGGACTTGGGCGGCCCAGCGTTGCTGTTGGACATCATTCAGAAGTCCCGGCTCAGCGGGGGGAGCCTAAAGAGCAAAACAAACAGAGCGAGGAGTGGTGGAAAATGCTGAGTCCTGAGCTGGCCGGAACCGGGTCCGCCTTTCCATGCCGGCAGCCAGCCGCGCGCCCAGCTGCAGCTGCCACAGCCCCAGGCCCGCAGCGGGCAGGGAGGCCTTGGCACCCGGAGCCCCGTCCAGGGGCAGGAGGCGGGGACAGACACCCCTCTCTCTTCCGACAGGCCCTCCAGAGTCCTCTCCCTGAATGGTGAGGCCTTTCCTTATCCCAGGATTCAAGGAAAGAACGGTTCTCAAAGAAGGGAGAAAATGGCTTTCCTGAACCACAGGTTCAGATTTACTAACAGCTTCCATTTACAGAGCACTTAACATAGCTTAACTGTGAGCTTGGCACTATTATCACCATTTCACAGAGGAAAAAGTCAAGGCACAGAAATGTTAAGTAATTCACCCAAGGCCACAAAGCTCAGAGGCAGGGCCAGGATGTAAAGCCATGCAGTCCAGCTTTGGAGTCCACACTTCTGAATGTGACTGGCTCTTCCCTTAGGCTTATCAAGTTTCCTCTCTAGGAACACAGCATGTGAAAGACAAAAAGAGGAAACTCGAGATGGAGAATAAAGGAATGGATGAGAAAGAGAGAGGAAGAATCACCAAGGATTAGAATAATACAAAAAAAATTTTTTTAAAGCAGGAGGCTGTCAGCCCAGGAGTGTGAGACAAAGATACAGAGATTGCAAGAAACATCGAGTTGGGGATGGAAGACATAACAGTGCCCGACAGGCAGCTGCTCTGTCCTATGTCCCCAGTAGAAGTCTGAGAGTAAGGCTCGGAGATGAGAGTGGCGAGCGGGGCTCAGGAAGCTCTCAGGGATGCTCCGAGCAGGAAGTGAGCTCCTCTTCGTCTTCCAATTGCAGCCTGGGGTGGAGGCAGGTGCCCAGGGCTCCAGGGCAAGATTAGCGCCCTGAGGAGAAGAGACAGCCTGTGTCAGTCATGCAGGGAGCCCTGTCACTTCTCTCTGTGAGCTAAATACCTCTTGTACCCGGAGGAAAAAGGAGAAGTTGGAAAGGAAGGAGGGAGGGAAAGGAAGGAGGGAGGGAGGGAAGGAAGGAGGGAGGGAGGGAGGGAGGGAAGGAAGGAGGGAGGAAAGAGCAAAGGAGGGAAGGAGAGAAGGAAGGAGGGAAGGAAGGAGGGAGGAAGGAGGGAGGAAGGAGCAAAGGAGGGAAGGAGGGAAGGAAGGAGGGAGGAAGGAGGGAGGGAAGGAGGGAATGAGGGAGGGAGGAAGGAGGGAGGAAGGAGCAAAGGAGGGAAGGAGAGAAGGAAGGAGGGAGGAAGGAGGGGGTAAGAAGGGAAGGAAGAAGGAGGGAGGGAATTGGGGCAGGAGGATGGGAAGGAAGGGAGGAGGGCAGGAAGAAGGGAAGGAGGGAAAGAAGAAAGGAAGGACGGAGGGAGGGAGGAAAGGAAGGAAGGCAGGAAGGAAGGAGGGAAGGAGGGAGAACTGGAAGGAAAAGTGGGACAGAAGACAGAGACTATTTCTTGCTTGTGTTTGGAGGGACAAGCCCACAACCCTCATTAAATACGTGGTATTGGCCTTAGAATTAGTGCACTTATTTTCTAATTTTGCTTCTGTCACCAGGTAGCAATACGATCTCAGACAAGTCTCTGAAACTCTCTTACTCTTAAAGCCTCTATCTATACAATGAGTGGATTGGACTTAATCTCAAGTTCTTTCTAGATCTAAAATCCACACTCTGATGACACTGTGCATAAGGACAGGGATCTTGATCATCATCTTTGTGTACCACGCAAGGCCTGGGTCCTAGCCTCGTGTCTACCCCCACCCACACCGGCTGTCACAAGGGCTGTCAATCTTGTGTCCTGAGCACCTTCCTGCTGCTGCTTCTCTGCCGCTGCTTTTCTCATTGGCATCTCTTGCGAGCAAATGAAAGTTTCCAACTGCTCACCCTGCCTCCACCCCAGCCCATTCTGGTTAGTTTCCTACTCTGCAGTCAGAGTGACAGAGCCTGCCGGAAGATCCCAGGACTCTGCCATATCCCTCACAGGGCCCAGGAGGCACGGGCCACCTCCCGCCCACTCTCTCCTCACCTCGAATCCCTGCTCTGCACCTCACTCCACATCTAGGACGCACTGCCTGGCAGCTAGATGAGATTCAGTACAGCAGGGGACTAGGACCTGGGGACAGTGAGGTCTACGTGATGGCACCAGTTCCATCACTAATGCAGACACACTGGACAAGTCCCTTGGCCTCTCTGAACCTTCAGTTCATGGCAGAGGTTGGACCAGATAATCTTCAAGGTCTCTATTGACTCCAGAATGTAGAATTTTAGGATTCTGGTGTTTGCTCTTCCACTCATCATCTTCTAGGGTTTATTGGGTTTTACGAGGAGTCCATGCACAGTATCATGGGAGTGAAAGGAACTGCTATGAATAATGATGCCTGGACAGTGGGTGGACTCTGGGACTATCCCAGGTACATGAGTATGCATGGTCACCTTTATTTTAATTTAGTCTTTGTTGGCTGGGCTTCAAGTTTTAGGTTGCTACTTGTGGTAGCAGAGAGAAGGCTATTTGAGATCTGAAGTCCAGGCTCTGATACGGAATTGCAAGGCCATACATATGGGTTCCTAGAGCAGATAACACATGGAGGTGACACACCTGGTCCCTACTTGCTCCTAAACAAGAGGCCCATGCCCAGAGTTGGTGCAGTCTCCCAGCCGCACCCTGCTGAGTCCAGGCACCCTCCCTACTCCCCAGTGTTACATGATTCATCAGGGAAGAAAATACTTTAAGTCCCCTTGGGCTCAAGAACACAGCTCTGTGCTATCATCATGAACACTTGGCCACAGAAAGAACAGACACGTGAACGAAATATCCCTTACCCCAAACACTGGTCTCACTGGTCATTGTCTCCACCATCACGCTCACCTTTCCTCTCACACGGACGAATGTCCCCACTCAAAGGTGCCTAGGCTGCACTATATTCATAACCTTTCCTATCCCCGTAGAAGCCAGAACGAGGGGAACAGGGAGATTGGCAGAGAGAGGGCTCCCCAATTCAATCACTTTTAGAGTCTGAACTTGCCTCCCCTGAGATCTGTAAGAATAATGATCACTTCTTATGAATATGGCACAATTTGCACAGACCTTTGGCAGCTCTCAGTCCCATATCTCCTTCTAAAGTTTGGAATGTTCTTGTCTCAAAAAGGCAATCCCAGACCAAGCCAATAGTCATTAGCTTCCCAGGCTTGCAAGACAGTTGCCACATCGTCGAGTATCTCTGGACACTTTTCCTATTTCCAGACACATCTGGGAGACAGCTCTTGAAAGGTATAAAAAAAGTCACAGCTGAAATTGCAGGTTTGCCTGCAAAAAGGCTAAAAATAGTCCGCTGCTGCCCAGGGCCAGTGGCTCAGGCTGACAGAGTGAAGTGGCCAGGGAGAAGGTAGTGGCTCTCTCTTGACCCTCAGTAATTATAAGTGGCTGTTGAAAATTTCCTTGTGCCTCTACCTCACATTGCACAGTGGCCAGAGCTGACCCAACATGGCAGCTCCATGAACATTGCAGCCGATAGAGTATGTGGGCCTGACGGGTGTGGGGGGGGGGGTAGAGATAGGGCCATAACTCAACGGGCCTTGCAGGTCATGTAGCCTGTCACGTGGATGGTCCTCGTGGATGCCCCAGGGTAGCCGTGGGTGATGGGCACCATCACTCCTTGGATGTCAAGCAATTGAATGAAAGTGGCTTTCCGAGAACAGAAGTATTTGCCAGGAAATTGGAAAAGGGAAAAGAACTAGAACATTGAGTAAAAGAGAGAATGGCACTGACCAAAGGACAGAGAGGCCAGAGCCACCTCACCCCCTCATTGGGGTTCTACATTCTCAATAAGTGGCTTTTCCTCCACTTGAAGCCTTTTAACATTTTCACCAATTGGCCAACACCTGCTTTTATTGGACACCTTAGATGCCTGCCTCATTGCAAAAGGAGCCAGGACAGCGCTTTTCTGTCCTGTCGCTCATTGTTCTTGGATAGACTCTCACGGTGCGGGGATCCCAGGGCGGCGAGCGGCCAGGCTGCGGAGCCCACGTGCCCACCAACGCAGGGACGCGGTCCTCGGGTCGGGACTGCTGCACCAGCCAGAGAGGGCCCTCTGCACAGCGGGAACCACCAAGCGCCTTCCAGAGCAGCCCTGGGGAGAAGCAGGGCGGGAAGGGTGTGGAAGTGAGCAGCCCCCTCACTGGAAGAGCTGCGCCCTTGCCCCACGTGAGGTGCATGCCGTGCCCCTCCCACCCCGGGGCTGCGGCGCCACGGAGGCTGGGGCGGCAGGCGGCGTGGTCGCAGACCTTTTGGAGTGCGGTGGCAGTGCCGTGGCCCAGCGGGAAGAAGGGCTTGGCGGTCCGTGGTCCCGTGATGAACCTGATGACCTTTTGTGCTCTCTTCCGCTCTGAGCCGTGGGTAAAACGAGCTTTGTACCGAGTAGACACGAATGTGGACAGACAGCTGCCCAGCGGCCGCAGACTCGAGCTCTACAGGGACGAGGCAGCCACGTCGCGGCCCGACCTGCTGGAGACAAAGTAGGAGTGCATGTCCATGCGGGGCGGGAGGCAGCTTGCAGTGCGGGCTGCGCGCCGTGAAGACCCCAGGCGGCGCCCTCCTGCAGCGCGCTGCACACCTGTGCACGGAGGGCTCGGGCTCGGCGAGGGCCACGTGGCACCTCTGTGGCATGGGATCCGGCTGCGTGAAGCTCTCGTTCATGTTGTCTGCCTCCCGTGACCCAAAGCAGCACAAATCACAGTCCTCCCCTTTCAGGTTGAAACAGGTACGTTTCATTACACTAGACAGCTCAGTGTCTTTTGTTTTCAGCTCGAGTGCTGTTGCTCATCCCACAGCCATAGCAGCAGGGAGCCAGACTGGACCTGCCAATTTTCTCACCCTGACACCTCCCGAAAGCCTGTCAGAGCTATGGATCGTGACCACCACTTTCTTTTGTGCAACGCCCCTTTCCCTTGCGTTTCCTTCCATCCTCACCAGACCCCATCCTCCCAAATCCTGCGACTGTCTTTGAAGAAACTGTCTCTCCCCCCAGCGCCCCCACCACAGCTTCAACACGGTGGTCTTGGCAGGACCGTTACGAGACATCTCCAAAGCCCAGGAGCCTGAGGGGTCCCCGTCTACACTCCAGCTCCTACTTTGAGAAACATAAGACAAAGCTGATTTTATTCAAATATACGTTGTGTCTTTTAACCCTGGTCAGCATTTGATCAGGAGGGGAAACAGCAAGTTGGCGCTAAAGGAAAGCTTTCTGACGGAGTCCTCGACTGAGGCAGAAACTGTTCTGTGTTCTGTTTATTCAGGGGGAGAAGAGCTCAAATGTAGCCTCAGGTTGGCTCAGGAGTTGTGGCTTTGCCCAGGTTTGCAGCTGAAAACTGAAAGCTATAAAGACCTTAAGCCGTTTTCCCCAAGTTTCCCGGTGAGTGGTGGTGGCTTGACTGGGGTTAAGGGCCTGGAGCCCTCCCCATGGCCAGTCCGGCTCCCTGACCACTGGACCACACAGTCTGTGCTGAGCATGTACTCAGTAAACCTCAAGCTCCAGGCCTGAAGAAAAAGACTTTCCCAAAACAGAGCTCTCTTTGTGAACAATTCAGCAAAAATTCCTTTTCCAGCTGTGAGTTGGGATTCATGTTGCAAATGTTGGTGTTAATTAAAAACATCTACCTTCTACAGTTTCAACAACAAGGAAAAAGCACCATGTAGGATGTGTTCCTAAGCACTGCTCTCCAAAGCACTTATAAATATGGGTTTATTTATGATGCGGGTTGCCAGGGGTTCTGACAGATACTATCATTCCCGATTTCCGGCCCCAGTGAAAGAGCAGGGGCCGAGGAGATGGGTATGAAGGGCCAAATCGCCGTGGAGCAAAGTCAGCGTCGGCAGCAGAAACGAGGACGCCGCTCCTTCCTTGTTCAGAGCACCCGCTACCGACGCCCAGCTCTCCATCAGGAACTGCACCAGCTAGAATCGGCGCTAATCACCGGGGCCATTAAAATTTCCTTCACGTGACTCTTGTCCTACAGACTTGAGCAAATGAGGTATGACAAGGCCAGGGATGTGGGACATTCCACAAAAAATGACACAATATATTCAATAATTTGGAATATTAGATTACTTCCCTATATTCCTATTATAATTCTTGCCTTATCGGGCAACCTTTGCCTTTGTCTGAAACAGCCCTGAGGTAGTGAGAGCAGAAGACCCAACTGCATCCCTTTGTCCTGTTTCAAATCCGATCCTGACAGGAAAGAACCACACCAAAGCCACCTGGTTAGGAATTAATTTGTTTTTAATTTCACACAGTTTAAAATACAATATGAAATCAGGCTACAGTATATAAAAACTCTCCAGCAAAATGATGTGCCAGCATCAGCTACTAAAATAAACAAACAAAAAACTCCCCCATAAGAAACTGTTTTGGTTTTTAAAAAAAAAAAACACATAGACACTTACATCGCTACATCTCTAAGCTACCTCAGTTCTGATTTTTAAAAAGCACCTGCTTTTCCTTTTTTCATCTTGCTGTTAAATTTTCAGCTTTTAAAAAATATAAATTATATGAAAATACAAGTTGGAAAATAGTCAAACACAATATAACATCTTTTTCACCCCTATACTTCTCAGCTTAAAAAAAGTATTCTTAAAAAAAAAGTTCAATAACTGAGGCAGTATTCCTGACAGAGATAATTTCATTTTAATATATATATTTTATATATGTATATGTATACATATATTTATGGTTCCTTGAAACTTCTTTGGAATGTAGGTAAGATTTTAACAAATTTATATAGACCCCAACAGAGAAAGCGGCATGCACAGCATGACTAGAAGAAAGAAGGTGTATTTTTCACCATGAAGGTTAGGCAGGTTAATGCTCTAAAACCCAGAGTGTTCATCTCCAAAGTGAGGAAAAACACATCTGATCTTTGAATGCTACCTCCAATCCCCACAGCCACAAAATCAGGGCTCTATGTAGGGAAGTCACTCTTCGGAATGGAGAAGGGAACAAAAGTAACTCTGAACCCTAAAGCCCAAACCAACATAGGTTAAGGCATCGCCAGGAAAATAAGGGTTTCACCCAGCTAGACCAGATTTGCCTATCCTCCCTCTGAAGTTAACATGTGTTTTTAAAAAGCATAAATGCAACAATTTTGCTACATTTCCAGTGTATAAACCACCCACCACTCTTCTTGGGATGGTCTGGCCTTGGGACAAAAGGAGAAAAAGCATCTGGCCAGATAGACAAAGCTGTCTTAATACACTACCTACGAATCTCAACAACGGTGGACCTAGAGAAAAAGGGACTGTTAGCAAACAAGCAGGCTGAGGAACACCGGGAGGCACTTTCTTACATTTTACCTGCTACAGGAATTGCAGGGTTAGACAGACTCACAGGAGAGTTTTCAGCATAAATTTAACAGGAAAGGTTGATGATTTAGGAAAGTGATTTTATGCCTGGTTGCAAACAGCAAGCAAAGACTGATACCAAGCCTGGGTTCTACCCTCACCCATTACTGAAATGTGGAAAGACTTAACTGGAAAACTCAGATATTATTTCAGCTGTAGTTTTGCATGTCTGCAAATACACACACACACACACTCTCTCTCTCTCTCTCTCACTCACACTCACACACACCCTTTGCCAGTGCCCAACAAAAATCACATAATCTAAGAGGAAACAATGCAGCCTAAACAGTCCCACCTGACACTCCCTGAGCAGCTCCTAAAATATTTTGAGAGCTTCATTAAGGCACCTGCATCCAAAAGATCAAAATACACAGCTGGGATAATTCTGCCTTTGCTTTCCATGTAGACTCTCCAACGGATCAATGTGCGGACATTCATGAGTCACACAGCTATGCTCCCAACAATTCCGGGTCTGCAAGAGGATCTGAGAGTAAATAATCAGCTTTCTTAAAGATATGCTAGAAGGTAGTTAGTACTTCCAATTTCTCAGCTAATCCCAAAAGGAGCCAGCCCTGAGCAGCTCATCTTGAATGTGTCTTCTCCTCTCACCAAATCCATAAAGCCACCGCTCCTTCTTCTTCATCCTTTTAACTGGGCAGCTACATAGTAGGAGGGATTCTAATTGTATTAGGCACTTGTGCTCACCAGGTAAATGATGGTTTCCCCCCAAAATCCTGTTGTCAGATCCCTCCTCAAAACCAGCAGAAAGATGACTACCTCAGTTGACTATGTTTGTGTTTGAATTTTGGGGAAACTAAAAATATATTAAATGTCATGGACACCTTATTTTCTTCACTCAAGCTCCTTCTCTTATTTCTTTTGCCTTCAAGTTATTCCTCTCTTCTCAATTAACCTTAACTTAACCCTGGGCCGAGATATCAGACGCAAGCACAAGGCCCTAAAACTGCATGTACCAGCAGAGACAGTCTCACCTGACATCCCACCCCACTGGTTTAGATTCTTCTCTTCCCAAAGACAGCCAAGTCCCATTTTATTGAAATGCTCTCTTAATTTCCATCACTTCTAAAACTCAGCAAAGCCAACTCTTCAACTCATGTGGCGTCTGAAGTCACTCTTCACTCACTAATCAGAAAGCTGTACATTTCTCTCTACTGAATGAACAATGGGGAGGAGGGGGAATGTGAGCAAAAACTGAAGGATGCTGGAAAAATAAAATATGAAAAAGAAGTTACAGAGTGTTAGTTTGGAACAACATGCATTCAGGACTTATTTCTTAAGACCTGAGGGGTAATGCCCATGCATACAGCTTTTACTCCAAGTCATCTATGTTACAAGTATAGAACTAAGAAAGAACTAAGCCAATCTTCCCCCTTTGATTTCCTTTCCATGACTTCAACAGTGCTCCTATGTTTATGTGGTTCAAGCCAGGGCTGCAAAATACATTCAGTTCAAAGACTTAATGCTTTTTAGCTCAACATTAAGTCTAAACCCCGAGAATCCGCTAATAATAAGTAAAGGGGTGTAGTAATAAGTTTTTTAAAACTGTAGATGAAATTCACATGCATAGTTCCCCTGTACTCAAATCAACATTAATTTTTCCTTCATACATAAGTCACATGAATTTGGGATCCCTGATCTCAGTGATAGCACTTTGCTTTTCCAGTGGGGTCTATATAAACAGTTTTCTTTCACTGTGATAGAATCCTCAGCCGGCAAATAAAAAGAAACTTGCATGATATTGCAATACTGAGACCACCTTAGAGCTTAAGACGATTTTTAAGAAAAAAAAATACTGGCACAAAATTTAATAATATAAATTTTAACACAAAAACTGTGTTGGCCCCCTCCCCATGGAAATCTATCTTTGTTGCAAAAGAAGAGTGAAAGGTAAATAGTTCTCAGTTTTTAGCACATCCTCCCCCATAAATGTTTTATCCCACCCCCTTTCTGCCCTCCCAGATCTACAAACAAAAGCGAGTTAATTGCCTTTCAGCCCGGCGACTTTTAATATGGCAATGACTCTTGCTAATGGCTTCATAATTCAAGACACATTTTTTTCATGAATGATTTTTTAAAAATGACTGGACACATTAGTCTCATCTTCCCTTAAGCCAGATCCTTCTAGCTTCTAAGAAGACCCTTCCCTCTCTCCTGAAAATGTGCTCAAAAATTTCTTATCCCACCCACCCCACAAGTCCTAGTTTTTCTTTTCCAACTGTGCACAATCGATTATAGCTGCAGCTCACTTAGTTCCCACCCCTGAATGTAAAAAATGAGTTCTGGAAAATAAAAAATAGAATGACAAATAAAAATTAAGAGTCCGACCAATGCGGTTGTCCTTCAAAAGGTCTCAGCAAGGTTCCCCCGGCCCCTTCTGTGTCCATCACTCATCGGCATCCGGCTTGACGTCCAGCATGGCGTGCAGTTCCTCGGGGGTGTACCCCAGCAGGCTCTGCAGGTCGCACACAAAGCGGTACACGTAGCGTTTACCCGCCGTCTTGTGGATGATGTTCTTGTCGTAATAGTAGCGCAGGCCACGGCTCAGTTTCTCATAATTCATTTTAGGCTTGTTTTTCCTCTTTCCCCATCTCCTAGCCACCTACAATTTTTTAAAAAAGAATAGGTAAAATCAATAGGGTGACCCTGCTACGCATGTTTACATGTCTACACTGAACTCATCCACGGCGCCCCATGATGTTCAAGTGAGACGGTTAGAGATTCATGTAGCTATGGAAGGTGTCTTTCTGACCTCCCTTTTCTGCATTCCATTTTTCAAGGGTTGGGCAGGAATGGTAGTCAAGTTGATGAAAACAGTGACCTGAACTTTGAATGAGGTTAAATATTTGATTTTGAAAAACAAAAGAAAAGCCACACTACAGACTCTCCTCTTTCTCCATATTACTCGTAGAATTTCTTTGCTTTGAAAGAGTGAAGCTAATGGAGGCGTGGAGGGAGGCGCTGGGCTTCAGTCATACCTGCCTTTCATCAACAGGAAGTGTTTCTGCTGTAGCAGGGCACAAATATTTCTCATGTCCGTCAGAAAAGACATTTTGTCTCTCTTGTTCATTGCTTTTTATCCTCAGAATTGGGCATGACACAGAACCACACTCAATGGGTGTTTGTGTAATGATAGAATAAATTAATGAACCAATTGTCTCAATCTTCCAAGGCCTCTTGAACTGTCTAGTCCCTTTCACACTCACGGCCACGGGGCTAGGGAGAGCCTAAGTCAGGGAAGGCGCCTCTACTGATAAAAGGCTGACTAAGCGTCAGGCACTTGATGTGCATACCAGTTAATCCTGGGTAACAAATGGGTAACACAGGTATTTTCTGTTTTTCACATGATGAAACTCAGGCCCAGAGAAGTGACAGAGATGGGATCCCAACCCTAGAAAATGTCCTCCAGTACCACATAGCCCCTGCCCAGGGTTCTCTGTGACCCTTCTTCAACACAGCACTCTCAAGCCACTCCTTTCTTACCTCATCTGGGTCAGAGAGCTTGAATTCCCAGCCATCTCCTGTCCAGCTGATAAAAGACTGACAGGATTTATCAGTGAGTAATTCCAGAAGAAACTGCCACAGCTGGATGGGTCCACTGCCTGGAAGCACAAGCCATTGTGAGTCACTGCACTAGACAGTTGCTGTCAGTCACTAATCCCCACACACAGCACTCCCTCCCTCCTCTCCGCTCTGGCCAGGAGAAAATGAAGGCAACATTATACGAGTGAAAATATCAGAGGAAATGTTATGTGCTCGAACCCATAGAAAAGACAAAGACTTCCCCCTCTTCAAAGAAAAGCGTACAAGAAAATATATATAAATGGTGCTATTTTGATTGACTTTAGGGTCAAGTCCATTTTTGTTGCTAAGCAAACTCTAGAAAGAAAATACCGAGCCCATCCTCTGATATATTCTAAGGCAGCATAAATCTCTGTGTCTTCACAAGGTCAGTCATTATTTTTGCCTTAAGATATAAGAAAAGTATTAACTAAGGAATGAATGTCTTCACCAGTTCCAAGCAGAAATACAAGCTCATACACTCTCCTCTATGGGAGGGAGACTTTGGCCTCTGATTTGTGAGTAGGAAGGATCACTACTCTTGGGTCTTTGCACATGGGAATCACTGTTAGACGTCCTTTCAACCGTCATATTACTCTCCAACACCACCCTGCCTTTCCAGGCCACATACAGGCAACACCCAAACTTAAGGGGAATAAAAGCATCATCATGAATCTTAAATTCAGCTGATTAAAAAAAAAACATAACTATTTGAGGAATTAATTTGCCACCCAGAAAATTCTCAGAGGTCAGATGAGGACTGTCTCAGAAATTCTTCATGGGTTCAGTATACTTACACACACACATGATTCTCTTGTCTTAGCCATCAACACTGCCAAGACCTTAGCTCTAAAAGGCCTGGTATACTCTTGACAGGCAGTTTATATTACATTACAGGATTTCTATCACATAGATTTCCTCTTAGGATAACTTTCTATTCTGAAATGACAATGCTATTATATAATTTCTAGGTATAGTTGGAGAGATAATTATGGGGTCAAAGTCCATGCTGCTTGTTACGTGTCTACACTGTGCCTTACAACACCATCTCATAAACAATCTGGGCAGAAGAGGACTGGGAAAAGATCCAGTCCTCATAGACAAATGAAGCCTGGAATGTTCTAGCTCCAACTCTTAAGCCAAAAAATTTGCCTGATCCATAGTAAACTGGTGTTCAACAGGAAACGAGCTTTAGGTTCCCTGTCAATCCAAAAAAAGAAATAGCCTTTATAATCTGTAAGAGTAATCTCTTATTATATGTTATACCTCTATAAGGCCATTCAAAGGCATCATTTTACTTGCTCCCTTACAGCCCCCACCCTCTGCTGTCAGGCAGGCACAGTGGCTTGCTGCTTCCATTCTGCTGGTGCAGGAAAAGGTGCTCAGCAAAGTGACGTGGCTCCGCTCTGGGGCGCAGTCAGAACCTGGGGTGCTGGTCTAGTGCCCAGGCCGTGAGACTCGGAGCACTAGGGCACCCTGCACCGACACACCCAGGAAGCGGCCATGACACGCGTTGCCATCCCGCAGCCAAAGGAAGCACTCCTTTTGTAATAGCTTCCTCACAGCGGCTTCCAGGGCTCTTCCTCAGCAATCCCCAAGCTAGATATAAAATGTGAAATGTCTCTACTCCGTCTTTCTGAGAGTTTACCTTTAGCTATTTAAAAGCATCTTGCAAGAAACACCTTATACATAGTCCAGAATAAAGTGATTCAGGGAAAGGCTATAAAATCAATCAACATTTGAAGAAAAGCCCAGAAGTCTACAATGGTAAAGCCTTAACTTCCTACAACTCAGATCCATTTGCAGGTTTCTTAAAAATTAAGAAAAGTCACCAGCCACTGCTTCCTGCCTGGGCTCACGGGACTAAACATGACATTACATGAGGAATGCACTGAGAAACCATCCTAACGGGCACAGGTGGTAAGAGGGTAACTCTCTCTTAAGAAACACAGCTGCAAGAGCCCAGATAGCATAACAGGTTTTTTTGAATAAATTCACAATGACTATGGACAACCAACAGGACCCCTGAATAGAGACATATAAATAAAAAGCACCTACTCCAAAAGCTATGTAAAGGAGGCCTCACCTGCGTCAAGACTACAGACCTTGGACGTCAGGGGGGTGAGATGCTTTAAGACCCCTGAGAGAGAAAGCAGCTGACAAGAGCCATGACTGACTGTGCACCTGCATGCACCGCACACGAGTGTGATGCTTACGGTCGTCTCGTCTAGTCCTCACCTGGCACAGGTGCTGCTGTCATGCTAGTTATTTCTACCATGTTAGAGCAGAGCAAACAACAAGCTGCGTGGCTATCTAACCTGTGCAAGGCCATTCCGATCAGCAGTGGAGTAGCTGGGACTAGACTGCTGGGACTAGACTGGTCCCAGGCCAGACTGCCTGGGACCCAGGCAGTCTGGCCCCAAATTCTTCACCTCAACACTGCACTGCCCCTGGACAAGACCTGGCACCTAAACTGCCTGCCTGGATGCAGTGACCAAAGGGACGGCAGGACCTGGCTTCAGCAACTCCTCTTCCCCACTTCTCACGGCAGCGTGGGACGCTGGTGGCTAATGGCTCTCCCTGCTGGTTTGACCGCTACTGGCAGTGCTGCCTCCTCACCTTGGCATCCACCTCCACAGGTACGCTACCAGCCCAACTGGCCAGGCGCCCTCGTGGTGGCTATTAAGTACGTCACTTCATTATTTCTCCCTCACACTGCTTACCTTAGCGCCTCTCTCACACTATTTATCTTAAAATCTCTTTGGGGAGACAGGGCTGATTATACGGAGCTGAGGAAAGCGATGAGAAGATCGAGATCCTTCCACTTGGGTAAGTCTGAGTCTTTGGCAGGGCGGAGCAAGTCCTGGAGACCAGAGCCCAAGACTCACCACTGTCCTCACCACCCCGTCCCCTGCCCTCGGGACTCCAGCCAGAAAGCAGGGAAGGCGCCTTCAGCCCAGTCGCCGGCGCTGCTCATGGCGGCGGAGTCTGGGACGGAGTTGTTACTCCCGTGTCTTCCGCGGGTGCCGTGTCCCCACCGGAAATGTCAACCGCTGCGGTGAGCGCCCTGCTCTAGCCCTTTCTCCCTGCACGTCTGCCCCCGTGTCGCGGTGTCCGGCCCAGGCACAGGGGAGTCCCTGCTGGAGGATTCTTTCCTCAGCACGAGTCTTCCTGTGTCCAGAGGGATGTAGAAGTGTCGAATTCAGGCACTGGGAACCCAGGTCCTAGGTGGTTCTTCACCTTCTTTTTCTATTCATACCAAGAGGAAGAGAAGGGATGCATGGAAAAGCAGGCGCCTAGAGTAAGCAGAGGAACTTGAACGGGAAGAAATGCCTCTGGTTCGCTTTAGCGCAGGAACTCAGCACGACGGCAGCTGCAGCCTCCCTCGCCCAGAGCTGCCAGCCCGCCCGGCCACCCGAGGCACGTGCTCACCTCAGAAAGCCCACCTTACGGTACCCAGCAAGAGGAGCACAGGATCCCTCCCAAAGCTTCCCCTCTCTACCTTTTTGCAGACTCCCAAACTGCCCTCTTGTTGTGGGGAGCAAGAGAGGTCAACGCCGGCTTCAGGAGGGCGGGCCTGGGTGGGGTCTGACACCCAGGAGCCTGTCTCCATGCCACGCGTCACTCTCACCTCCAGTCTGGAGGGGAAGTCAGGGCCACGGGGAAACCCAAGGCTCGGAGGCAGCTCTGGGTTGCAACGCACGCTGGCTGCACAGCTCTGCCAGCCACGGCCACACTCGGCTCAGCAGTTCTCATGCCCCAGACTCTCAACAACGACCGAGTCTAGCATGCCGGTTACAGCTCTTCCAGAGGGTGTTTCTGAACTTCCCAGAGCAGGTCTGCAGAATGCACAGGGCTCCAGGGCTCCATCCCTCGCCCTGGCTCCAACATAGCCTAAAATCGGAGAGCCTCTTCCTCCTTTCTCCCTGCACCGCCCCCTCACTCCTGGGCCCAGCCCCATCCTCCTACCCAAATGGACTGTGGTCCCAGTGACCTTTGTCCCTGGGAGCAGAGAACAGTTCTAAGAATAGTACCAGTCATGGGGCGGGAGCTCACATGTTCGGTGTGACTCACAATGGGGTCCCTGTCTGGGAGCCCCAAGGCAGTCAACAGCGCCCTTCACTGTGCTGCCCTGGTGTCACACGTCAGGAATCCAGTGGCATCACTGGGAAACTATGCTTCTCAAGTTGGAGCTCCGAGCCACCGCAACAGAGGGGCCCCTGTTAGAAGGAGGTCTCTTTCCAAAGCCAGGCGGGAGGGGGGCACCACACACACACTCCGCACGCCTGTCCCTAGCCTCCCATAGCGGCGGCGGCAGAAACCGCCCCCACCTGTTCTCTCACTGCTGGGTTAGAGGCAGACACTCGCTACAACGCTGACAGTCCTCCCTTCAAGAGCATGATGCCGCCATGCAAGAGGAGAGGTCAGGTGGGCACTCGGCCGAGACCCAAGCCAGCAGAGCAAATCACACACAGAAGACGTTACCCCCCAGAGGGAACCCTGGAGGCACCTCAAATCTAAGGCAACAATCTCATTTCTTTCATAAAAAGCTAAAGCTTCAAGTAAATTCCCAATCATTTGGGCTGTACTTTAAGTTCCTTCTTTCTGTCTAGGAGCTGACAGCCCGTCACCTGTCTCAGTGAGGGCTGGTTATTAACAATGCCTGCCTCTGGTCCCCCACCCTGAGGCTACCAACTGAGCAGCACAAATGATACAGCGATAGGCTAGGACAAAATCTTAATAAGATGTTTCTGATGACAATCCTGCCCACTGACCAACTGCTCATTTTCCAGGTTTGGGAGTTGCCTGCCCCTGGGAGTGACCTGCTCACTGGGTCAGGGCTGGACTTCAGTTTTTCCTTCCCCACCTTCCCCATTTCCCTTTCACCCACAGGTTCTTGCTCTGGCATCTGTGCCCTGAGGAGAGGCTAACCTAGAAGATTTGTCGCCCACACAGATGGAGGTCAAGGCTGGGCAGTGACGTCCCAGGGCATCTCCCTGTATTTCTGCTATGGCTTGCCAGCACCGCGGCCAACCTGGGTGGTCTGCACGCTCTCCCCTCTCTCATCAGTAGTACATATGCTCTAAGGACAGGGACTTTGATTTTCAGTGCTGTGACCCAAAGCCTAGAACAGAGCCTCGCCAACAAACGCCAACCACCAAACAATCCTTTGCCGTTGCAGGGCTCCAGTGTCAGCTCCCTGAGGACACAGGCTATGTCTCACCAACCCTTACATCCTTGGTGTGAGGTGCAGTATCTCGTCTTCAGCATGTGCTTAGTCAACATTTACTAAATTATGGGACTGAAACAATCCTCTGAAAAAGGCATAAGGATTTGAAAAGCCACTCACACGCTTCTCTCTATTAAGCTATATTTGGGGCCAAACAATGCGGGTGACCCTAGGCTATGTTTCATCAGTATGCACCCCAAAATAAAAACAACCACACCTCCTGCCCTTTTTGGGTTAATTTGCTACTTTGAGAAGCTTTAGCTCTACTCTAAAAGTCAAATCAAACACCGCATTTATTTTAACCTATGAAACTCTCATGGTTGGTCACCCTTGCAACAGGGCTGACTCTGCCCTGATAGCACACATCTGGCAGGTGGCCCTGAAACAGAGGAACAGGCCCGACGGCCCCTCCCTTCCAGCCAGGTGTCTCTACCCACAGCCAAACGATGATGGCAAAAACAGAACACTCAAATCCAGAAATGAGCCATCTGTTCATGAGTGTATCTATCGTCCTCTCATACTACTATGGGAGTGCCCTGCTCTGAGGGTGGGGTGGACCCCATTCTGTCCACCCCCTTCTAAATCATTATTCACAAAAAAGTCCCGAATCTCTTTATTTCTGTTAAGTCCGTAGGAAATGAAGTTGAATGACAAATTAAACAGAAAACATCCCGGCAGTGTCTGGCCCTCTCAACCAAACTCAACCTGATGATGCACAAAGTCTCCTACCTGAGGATGAAGAACTCAAGAGGCCCAGTGACAATCAAAGCAATGGAAGGATTTCTCCAAGGAAAGTGAGGGCCAGGACTACCTGGTATTTTGGCCTCGTTCTCTGCCTGTGGGTGCCTTTTTCCATTTCTTCTGAGTCATGCTCTTCCTTTGCCCTGTCCCCACCCAATCTCATCTCCTGTCTACCATGCTCCCTGTACGGCACCTCCTATAGCCAGCCAACGATGCCTGGGCCAATGAACCCCTGCACAGTCAACACACTCTGCAAATTTGTTCCCAAGTGCTTATAATTCAACCCATAATACAAGGAACATTCTAACAGGTATTTAAAAAAAACATATTTGGTGAATACAATGCTGAACAATAACTTCATAAACTTGCATTTATTTCTGGCTGAGATAGCCAGTTTCTAACAATGAAAAAGAGTTAGAAAACAGCTCTCAAATCAATTAAAACCAACCTTTGCCTGTCAAGTTCATGTCTCTGACATGTTAGACCAAAAATAAAAACCCCAAAGTATTTCAAAAAGTTAAAAAAAAGAAAACATGTCATATATCAGGCACTGGAGTACCGAAAGATGACAGCATCCCATAAAATGTATCTATATCTAGATCTCTATCTGTATCTATATATCTCCTGTGGGAAAGCCCCAAATGGGGAGACAGGGGTACAGGGCTTTCATATCAACTCTTCCCTGACCCACTGTGCCATCTTATACAATTCATTTAACCTCCCTGGGCTTTAGTTTTTCCATCCATAAAATGAAAGCAGTAATCTGGGCTTTTTACTTTACAGAGATGTAAATTAAGTCCTTATTATACAAAAATATATTTATAATATGTTAGCAAAATATATATATATATTATATATACATATATGTATACATATACATATATATCTCTATATCTATCTATCTATATATATGTATATATATAGAGAGAGAGAGTGCAAAAGAAGCATCCACAGTGCAGAATAGTTTGAGGACAACAGAATACATAATAATTAAACAGAAGAATGAAACAACAGAAAATATATTTTTAAAAACATTTTCAAAGAAAGAAAGAACAAAAAGAAACTTAAAAAAATTATAAGGGGCCAGGTATGGTGGCTCACGCCTGTAATCCTAGCACTGTGGGAGGCCAAGGCAGGAGGGTCCCTTTGAGCTCAAGAGTTCAAGACCAGCCTGAGCAAGAGCGAGAGCCCATCTATACTAAAAATAGAACAAATTAGCCAGGCGTGGTGTCGTGAGCCTGTAGTCCCAACTATTCAGGAGACTGAGGCAGAAGGATTGCTTGAGCCCAGGAGTTTGACGTTGCTGTGAGCTAGGCTGACGCCACGGCACTCTAGCCTGGGCAACAGCAAGAGTCTGTTTCAAAAAAAAAAAAATTATAAAATTACTAGATAAATTTAATTAAGTTTCTAAGAATTAAACTGGCCTTGGGTATTGGCAACTTTGAAAAAGTAGAAAGTTAGCGGTTAAGGGAAAAAATTTAAAATATATAAATGTAAAATTTCTTAACGTTTTAAATGAGAATAATCATTTAAGATTTTTAAAGTTAGGGATGAATCTGAAATCCTTGCTCTAATTAAAAGTATATACACACATGAAAAGACAGCAGATACAAACTGCTTTGCAAGTCAAAGCGTCAAAGACATTTATGGTTCAGGGCAATCCTGGCCACAGATGGGCTTGGATCCTCCTTTCCCCAGTGCACCTTTCCCGTCATTCATGTCCTCACCAAGCACCCTCCACCTAGTTATTACATGGGGCTGACCGAGACAGAGTTCAGCAGCATTCCCTACAAATGTTGGTAGTTTGGGCCCAAAGAGACACATCACACAGCATTAGCTGGGGTCAATCAGAAAGTCCTATCCAGCCTCAGTGACCAAGACAGGCACAAAAGCAAGCCCAGCTGATGGGCAAGTGGCCGCTGGAGCTTCCCTCCCCGCCCCCCGGCCCCCCGACACTCGGGACAGGGGGACAGGTTGATGTGAGGCTCAGTTGGCCAGTCGGACTTGGTGTCCAGAACAGGACAGTTATGCATTTTTAGTGTATGAGGGAAAGACCTTTGTTTTTGCTCTGGTTCTGCACACCTGCAAGAGTTCAAGTACACATGTGTGGGGGTGGCAGCAGGAGAAAGGGGACTGTTCCTCTCTTAAAGGGGGAGCCTCTATTCAAATGCAGACACCTTGTTCCTCTCAATCCACCACTAACTCTGTCTAACCACAGTCAAGCTGTCACCCAGACACACACTTGGCCAGCAAGCCAGTGGAGCTCAAGTGAGGAAGTGGGTTTCTTTATAGCTTTTTCCTCCTGATGTCTTCTAGGTAACTGATTCTTTTAAGAAGTCATCAGAGATGAGTTAGGTTTGAATTTGGAGGTAGTGGATAAGAATGTTCTTATAAACCAAAGAAATCATTTTTCTAACCAATGTAAACGTCTAAACAAACGCCTCCTTAAGTATACAGGTAACGAGAAGAAAGGAAGACGTGTTCACTGCCGTGTGTTAGAGAGCAGGACTGTAACTTTTCTCAGGAGGATTCTCAACTCAATCTCTGGAATTTATTTTATCCTAGGGGTAACGTTTTTCCTTTATATCACAGATTAGAGAAATCACTAGTTAGGTACATTAGAATCCTTAAGGAGGTAGTTGAACTAGATCCTAAGTGATCATTTGTGCAGTGAAGTTTTCAAGCATTTATCTAGCAAGTAATTTCTGAATACTCCTCAAATGTAAGGCATTGTAGCCAAATTGGGCTGAATGGCAAAACAGAATGTTAACACCAGGATGGAGGTAGCAGAACAAATACTTTGTGTTTCACCATAATGCAATGAGCTAAAAGGGTCCTACCTACGCCTTTTAAGAAGAAAGGACAGAGAATCCAGCCTTCAGACGCCTTCACAAGAAACTGCACCGCCTGGGCCCTGAATGTCAAACACCTCCACAGAGCTGTGCCCTATGAACATCTCCAGCAAAGGAAGGCCCAGCCTCATTTCAGAGTTAAAACTTTCACATTCAATCACCCCAGGAGAACTTTCACTCTCATTATCTCTCAGGGAGAGGTGAGTCAAACAAAAGACAATAGGCTGGACCCAGTGGCACATGCCTGTAATCCCAGCACTCTGGGAGGCCAAGGTGGGAGATTGCTCGAGGTCAGGAGTTCAAGACCAGCCTGAGCAAGAGCAAGACCCCATCTCTACTAAAAATAGAAAGAAATTAGCTGGATAACTAAAAATATAAAGAAAAAATTAGCTGGGCATGGTGGCGCATGCTGTAGTCCCAGCTACTTGGGAGGCTGAGGCAGGAGGATCACCTGAGCCCAGGAGTTTGAGGTTGCTGTGAGCTAGGTTGACGCCACAGCACTCTAGCCTGGGCAACAGAATGAGACTCTGTCTTAAAAAAAAAAAAGACAATAAAGTGTGAGAAGTTACAGTCAACACCATGCACTGAGCTCAGAAGCCCATCATGGGCCACCATGAGGACCTGTGGTCCTCAGTTACGCCTTACAACTAGCCGGGTGGAAAGCTGTGCTGGCCTCTTCAACAAGCCGCAAGTACAGTCAGGTCTCATGGCTGTCGCACCACCTGTGCTGCCCAGATCTCCTACTGAGGGAACACAGCTGGCCGGCTCTACCATGTCCTCATAAGGCCACGCTTGTGGGACCCTGGCCCAGCCCAGGACTGCACGTGGGGGCTGTGGTGTGCAGGCCGCCCCTGGAGACAGAGAGCTGCTCCACTGGGCGGCCATGTCCCTTCGGCCTGGCCAAACCTTTCCTGGAACCAAGCTGCATTTGGAGGCTCCTCCGGTCCAGAGCTTCTTCCTCCAGGCCCACCGTGTGGTCTAAGGCTCCCCCGCCTTCTCTTCGCTGCCTCCTCCCTGTCTATCCTTATAGATGCCCCCACCCCATAAATTTCTTAGACATCTAATTGTGTTGGCATCTGCTTCTCAGCAGACTAAGATACACATTGTTTGGGACATTTTCCTCCTAATTGTCTGACACCATGAAAAATTTTGAAAGGTAGCTTGTCTGTCCTTTACTGTGACACTGGCATAGACCTCCTCCTCTAAAAAGAAAAAAACATAAATTCCCTCATTTGTACAATGGAGGTATAACACAACCTTCCCCAAGTGCTTTTTGGTGAAGGATAAAAAAATTAATGAAAGAGTCTGGCACAAAACAGGAGCTTAATACATGTGGATTGAGCTGACCAGTCAAAGTGGCCTAATCTGATACTAAATGTGCAGTGTCTGCTGTGCTCTATGACACTGCCAGCAATTACTAGATTTTGTAAGTAAAATGCTTTTTCCCCTGACCTCAAAGAACTTAGAATTATACTGGAAAAATAAAAGGTTTGCAGAACAATATGGAATGGCAGTAACAGCTAGCACTTAGTTACTTCCTGTGCACCTAGCACTGTTCTGGCCGCCTTCCCTAAACTAACTTATTAATCCTCACCGAAAGCGTCTGGAATAGGAACTACTATTATCACCATTCTGCAGATGAGAAAACTGAGGTACAGGGATGTTAGCTTGCCAATGGCCACATGGCCAGTCGGTGGCAGGCCCTGAGTCCATGGTCTTAGTTCTACACAACATAAACCCTAAATGTCACTCCTGGTGAAGCAGCATGGGCTGGCCACCACTCATGTGTTTATCAGGGACTTCAATCTACAGGCACCCTGAGTGGCGGGCGGATGGGAGCTGCTGGGCCCTCCGACCTGCAGGGGCCCCGTGAAAGTCACAGCCACGCAAACCGCGCAGAGCAGAGCTCTGGAATCGGGCCTCCATCTGAGCCGCATGCTCACTCTCCGCACAGGGAAGAGAGAGAAGTGCCAGGGGCAGAGGCAGTGACACCTGGGGCACTGGCAGAGCCTTTCCAGCAGAGGTGACAGGAGTTTCCAGGGCGCCACTCAAAGGCAGTCAGGACTCAGTGGAGGTCCCAGCAGCACAGGGCTGCATCTGGCTGACGGAAACACTCTGCATCAAAGGCAGAAAGGTGGAGCCTCAAACTGGAGACGAGTGAAATTCCAGAGCAGTCACCACCCAGTTCCATCATTTGTAGTGAGATTTTATTAAAGAAACAGTGACACCAAAAATGTGAGACTCAGAGACTCCTCTACAACAGGTAGTGGGGCTGGATGCAGAACAGACGTGCCAGCCTGTGCGTGCCCTGCCCTCCCAAATCCGGGCACCCAGAAGCCCTCAGAGAGTTGTAATAGCACCAGGGCCGAGACAGACCCTTAAGTAGAAATAGAGCCTGTAAGGTGTCACCGTAGCAGAATCAAGACACTGGGGGTTCGGCCAGTTGTGGCCTTCCAAGGGAACCTCTGCTTTCCACATTTTTAAAAAGACATCTATTTTAAAAGTTAGTAGTGAAGCCAAATCCTCTTACCATGTGGTCATTTTCTACTGGTGGCAGATGATTAAGAAAAATTGGCAGAAAACTAATTAGTTAAGAGGCAGAAACAGTGAAACAACTTTACTCCCTCCAGTTCAAATCTTCCTGGCAATTTCCCTCCCTAGCGCTTGAAGTATTTTCTCAACAATCCCGAAACTGAGTGGCATGTGACCTCATGCTGAGAACCCACCTACTGAGAGCCCCAAATCCATCCCGCGCACCCTTTAGGGTCCACCTCCAAACACAGCACAGGGGACAGAATCCCTCCCAGCAGGAAGGCTGCAGTTAGCTGTGGGGGTCTGGACGGAGTGTTACAAGAGGGAGACAAGGTCCCAGTCACTCTATGGGGGGAACTGAGATAACCAAGGAGTATTCTCACTCCTCAACATGGAGAAAAGATGTTCTACTCAGGTGAGACATCCAGCACTCGAGGTTCAACACAGGAGCTGCCTTCTGTGCAGACTGCAATTACACACATGGCCTGGAAGAAGTCACTCCTTTGTACCTCAGTTTCATCATCTATAAAATGGGGCTAGAGAGATTAAGAGGAAGGGAGAATACTATTTGACAATCCACAATATTACTCTATACGTAATGAAATTGAAAAAAATATCAGAGATGCTTAGCTTATGTTTTTCAAGGCCCTGGAAAGCATTTTGCTTAGGTTTACAAAACATGTAGAAAACACTGGGCTACTTCTTTCAGACTGTGTTGTCACTAAAAGGCATTCATAATGTATCTTCGAACAAAAGAAAATGGAGCTTTCTGATTGTATCAGGCTGGTAACCGTAAGCAGTTCACAGCAAGGTAAGGAGGTACATTTTGGAGGAAGCCAGCACTGCATTTGATGTATTCTTAACTCAGCTAACAGGCAGGCTTTCAAGCCATGTTATCTGCCCCCACATCTTGACCTAATTTAACAAGTTGCCATGGGAGCCTAGCGAAGGTTGATGCAATTTTCTTATCTTTGGAGGAAGAATGTAACTGTGCAAGACAATGTGAAAATTCAGTTTCTAACTGATTTCCACACTTACAGTGCAGTAACTAAGACACCATATGAAGAAATAGCATGCATTCCTTTGGAGGTGACACGGACCAAGACTGACGGCAGGAAGAGGAACTCTCCCTGGCGTGGAGAATCTAAGCACATGCCCTTCAGTTCACTCTGGCCGGGGACGTACAGGTGTGACTGCTCTGGCCGTGATGTGGCAACGTACTCTGGAGCAATCAAGTGTTAAGGGAACAGACAGAAAGGGAGGGAAGAACTTGAGACAGGAAATATGTGTGACTTTTATGAGCAATAAAAAGTCCTGCCGACACTTGTACAATGATCTCCACTTTCCAAAGCACTTTCCCAAATTTTGGGTCCTCTTAACCTGTCCACAAAAAGCCAGACACCCATTTCTGAGCTCTCTGGTGACTGCCTCAGGTGGTGGTCGAGGATGCATGTGTACGACCCATCCCTCTCCAAGCCCCAGGATGTCCCTGAAATGAGAAGGGACCACAAGGAGGCTGTAAGACCAGGGAAACGCCACGCAGGAGCACTCCCAGTGCATGCGGGAGGCCCACCTGACATGAAGTACCGGAAAGAGGCCCCCGTTTGGGCGGCTAACAAATCTGACCTTCCTTCGGACCACAGCAATAAGAGAACCTGGTTCAAGTCTAAGGATGTTTATAAAACCTTGAATTCAGTAAGACAGGGAGCCCTCAAGGGCTACTGTCTTGACTGCACTCAGTATGTACTCAGACATTTGCTGAAACAATTAAATTGTTATAACTAACAGGTTTTTCTCCCTACTTCTAGCACAATGTCTAGCACTTATTTGTTTATTTAATAGATTTGGTTCAATTACATTTTCACAGATCTCCTACCACCAAGATAAGGATGAATACTTCTACTTTACTAAAAGTAGAAAGGGGTGCAAGGCCGATTTGCCTAAAATCACACAGTGTGTTAAAGGTGGGAGGGACCGCAGGGGACTTCTGTTTTCTGGGCCATTGTTTTCACCGCCATTTGAGATGATATGAAAGTCACATTGCCAATTGTAAAGAAGAAATAACTGAATGGTATGATGCTTCAAAAATATTTTTTTAATTCAAATGACTACTTCAGTCTTTGAGACTTTTAACTGATAATCACCGTCCCTTCTCTTCCATTTACTGAATGTTTTACTCCCTTATCTTACGTCTGAAGAAAGAAAGAAAAATAGAAAGAAGGAAGCAAGGGAGGAAAGTAGGGAGGGAAGAAGATAGGAAGGGGAGGAAAGGAAGGGAGGGAGGGAGACAGGGAGGGAGGGAGGGAAGAAGGGAAGGGTCAGTGTCTGTTAAACAGCCTGTCCACACAGGTGTGGCGACTTCAGACATAACTCAGACCTATAGCAGAGCTCCTCTTCACCACCAGAACAGAAGCAAGCAGACCAGTGAGAGACAAAGCCTACCTCCCAAGGCCACAAAGTCATTTAGGAGCTGCCTCTGCCTTTCCTTTCTCTTCCCAATTAAGCAGCCCTTCTCCCCATTTTTATCACTGTGGCCAACTGGTGTCTAGTTCTCCACCCCTAAGAGTTATACCAACAGGAACTGGTTCTCCTGTGCATCCTGACAGAGATCCACATGCTTTTCCCCATTCCAGACAGCTTTAATGGAAATGGGCAAACTTCCTAATAATCTGCTATCAGAGACAGGAAAGGACTCCCTTGGGAAGAAGTGAGTTCCCACATGCTAACCATGTTCACACAAAGAGCAAGGGTACTGCAGAAAAAGGAAACAGAGGACCTCTAGGTTCCTTCTGACCCTGACCTTTTTGCTGCCACAACACACAGACATAATTCCCGAGCACAACTCACACAGCGAACTTCATGAGGGCTACGTGGAACACAACATAAAAGACACACTCCTGATTTCTGACTGCGGAGTAATTTTTCCAAGCATCTGAGTTATTCTCAAAGGTCAGCTGGTTTTCCTCATAAAAACGGAGGCTTCCCTGAACACAAGAATAAGGAACTAGCGTACTCTCAAGACCAGACGGATACCGCAGGAGAAACACAGATTTTGCGGTCTGTCTCCATCCACACAAAGGGTCCAGGATGGAGGGAATTCTAAGACGATAAAGGCCTAGACCATCTCTGAGTAATCAAAGCTTAAAGTAAGCTCCACTCACAACACACTTTCTAATTTTTAAAAAACACTCTAATCTTACAGAGAGATCTGGTTATTAACATATTAATGCTCTTGGATATTTCTCAGATATACTCTTCAAACGCTTCCTGGGTTAGGCAGATGTGCTACAACTGAATTCAGTGGACACTGAATTATTTCTCTCTACTACCAGACGTTCAATCACAGCTCAGGCTCTCAATTTGCATCTTTTTCATCTATGATCTTTCTTCACTCACCACCGCTATAACTTTCACTCCTGGAAGGAAACTGATCATAAAGCTAAATGAGAAAAACACCTCCTATCTAGGCCAGGATGGATACAGACAGGTGTAGAGCCACAGGAGACAGCGGCCCGTGTTTGAACAGTAGCCTAACGGCAGCTGCAGCACAGAGGAGCTCGGCATGGGTGCCGCCCAGTGTGCCCGTGAGAGATTCTGCCGCTGGTTCTGCATTCGGGAAGACCTCCCATGAGCGGCCAGGAAAGGTCCCTGATGCCGGGCCACTGTGCAGCTTCCAAGAACACCAAAGCACTACAGTTCCTTCTCCCGCATATGGAAAAAGATCCAAAATATAAGTTTCCTACCACTCTTGGAAATGACCCCTTGGGATAGAATGATACTGTTTGCTTCCAAAATTCAATAGCTATGAACGAACAGAGTGGCCTGAGACACTACAGACCTCTTAGAGACTTCTCCCCATTGCCCCCAAGAAGGAGTCTGCCACTCTGTCTCTGGGTAGAGGCACACAGTGCCTTCCAGGACCCGCCCACAGAAGCACGCAGACAGAGGCTGCCTAGGTGAGGGGAAGGCGCTTACCTGTGTAGCCAGCCAGGGCAGCAGCAGGAATGACAGGCTTGTCCTTGTTGAGGTCTGCACGGTCCCGCACATAGTCCTTGAAGGTGCCCTTGGGCTTGTGGTTGGGCAGGGCAGCCGGATAGTCCTCTGAGTCGAAGCTTTCGTAGGAGGGGACGCGCTGCAGGCTGTTGAAAGATGACTGGCTGCTCCAGGACTGGATGAGACGGTCACAGCTATCGTAGCTCTCTATGCTCTCAAAAGAGTCCTGGCCCCCAAGTTTACCTGGAGATAAAGGAGGAGACAGGAAGAGTACAAGGGAGGCGGGATCGGGAAAAAACACTGTAAAATCCCTCTTACAGAAGACAGGCTGCTGATCAGACCACAGGAGGGATGGAGGAAGGGAGGGGCCAGTGGGAATGGAAGCTCCGAGACTCATGGGTTGGCTCTGGGGAGAGGGCTGCCCCAGGCCATAGGCCGAGAGCACACTGCCACTCTGCTGCCTGGTCTCACAGTTCCTGGTACAGAGATTCAGAGTCAAATGCTGCTTACAGCTGTCAGAAAGACATAGTAGCATGTGTGGAACCTCAAGAATTCTAAAGCCAAAAATCTAAAAGCTGAGAATCACACACGTTATCATGGAATTTATGGCTAATGTATCAGGCCCAATGAATAAATGAAAAGTTGGAGCGGTGTCAGGCTGAATTCCTTATTCCAATTCAAGCCACTGAGATGATTTCAAAAGGTCCAATTTGGCAAAATATTTTGGTCATAAGAAAAAAAATTCCATTAGATGAAGAGCAGATTAACCTTTTTTGACCTTGGAACTAAAGTGTTATTTTTTTAGCATTTTTCCCAAATACTATTTTAAAATGAAATACATATGCTGCCTCTATGCCCTCTCAAATAGTAAGAAGTTATGAGATGCTTTTTCTAAGAGATCAAAAAAAAAAACCCCACTATCACTATTCTAAACAGAAAACCATATTCTTTACCCTCTCAAAAAAATTCTGTACTTGAAATGTATACTACACTGGAAAAGTGTGGGCAATAAAAAAAAAAAAAGTTGATTAAAGAGTAAGTCCACAGCAGTGTCAGAAACCCTTTGCTCTGTGAGTTGCTTAAGGCATTCTTCACTGACCACAAGATCATGCAAGTTCATTAATTTCCCAAACCAGGTTATAAACAGCTGCTATGATTGCTCAATAGCTCCTGGAGAAATTTCCACTGGCAAAAAATGCCACTAAAAAGGAGGCTAACAAAAAAAAAAGTTTTAAAGGAAAACAAAATGCATCTAAGAGCTAACAAGGTTCACAGGAATGTTTTCTACATTCTACTTTCAGATTCTTTTCAGGTAACCTAAATTAAACCATGGAGACTGGATGCCCCCCTTAATTCAGCACCAAGCAAGAGGCAAAAGGACGTGACAAATAACCACGTAGAAATATCTGTCAGTCAACTCTCAATTGCGCAGAGGTGGCTGATCTATAAATCACAAATTCCAGAATAACACTGACTTATACAGCCTCGTATTAGTACGCTTCCAGTGTGTTTCCTCCTCCATAACAGTGGAGACTGGTTAAAATAATAAAATTCAAAAATGAACAGGTACCCAAACCAAAATTAAATATATAGGAAAATATGTTACTCCCAAGATTAAAAAGAAAATTCCAGATACAATGTATTCAGTCGAGCATGTACTTTTTGTATAATCCAAAAAGATTTTGTATAATCCAAATCTGCTGTAGATTTGCTGTGCCTCCTTCCCCCCAGTGCTGCTTTTAGCAGAAAGGTGGTACTGTCCAGTTCATTTCATTCCTTCCTCTACTTAGCCATGCAGAGGAGGGGAATCTCTGGAAGGCAAATCAAGAGCTTCAAGGATTTATCAGCCCTGCCTACCCAGTCAAGTCACATTGGTGCCTCTTTATTATTATTATTACAGGTGAAGGAGTTGTCCCTTCCAGAAATTCACATTCAATGATTCAGGAAAGCAGCCTAACAACCAGAATGCCACAGCCTCTTTTTAGCAGAACAGGAATTTTTGTGGAATCTCGCAAAAGATATTTGTTCATAGTAGCTATTGATCTTAATGGTCACTCATTTTCTCCTTGAGACAAACATACCCAAAGCCTAAGAAAGAGTATTTGTATTTTTGTAAAGAACACTCCACTGAGTCGCTGATGTTTAGGCAGTATTTATGCTCACGTCTCTCTGAAATGATTCTATCTCTATAGCCATCTTTATATTTGAATGGCAGGGAAATGAGGTTTTCCACAAGCATGAGTTCAATCTCCAAGGAGTTCCAACAAGCAAAGGTACCAAACTGGGCCATAAGCAGCCTGGCAGTCCCCAAGCACCAGCCAAATGCAACCCTGCTAAGAGCTGCGGTTTACAACAGGCAGCTTTCATTTTAGCTCTACTTCACAACCCTAGAGGCTGGGAACCTTCATATGGCTATTTTCTTTAAAAATGGGTTGAAGCCAACTGAATCAGATACTCAGTTATGCTACTGTGCTCACACAGGGCAGCGTGTCCTCTAAGATGCCCACTGGCCAGCCTTCCTGAGAAATGCCTTGGCAAGGTCCTTCCACAGCTCTCTGCCTTCACTGAGCAGCCTCAGCACACTAACAAGGCAGACAGAAAAGCCCCACAGCAACCCACTGACCGGCTAGCACAGTGACAGTGCTCAGAGTCCAAGCACGTGAGACACAGAAGCACTCTGCACACTGCAACACAGCAGATGAAGACTGTACTATGATTATTAGAAGTAATAATCAGCTAACAGTAACACTCTTGGTCTAGGCCAACCATCTCAGATTCAATCGGCCCTTGGAATTTCTAACATGCAGAAAACGGTCTTCCCTTCAAGTTTTTGTGGCCTGAACTTGGAGACTGGGAAGAAGAGTGGAGCCAGAAAGAAATCCCTCCTGCCTCTTTGTAAGGGTCACTTTTGGTTCATAGTCATTAATTTGGGGTTGGAAGGGTGGTGGGGATCAAAACCAAGAAGCAAGAAAAGGAGAGGGATGGAGGAGGAATAATCACACAAACGCAAAGCCAGACGCAATTTTAAAACAATGTGACAGTAGATCTACCCAAAGTTACAACACGGCTGAGCCCAAGCCCACAGATCAGCCTCACTGCATATATGTATGAAAAAGTCCTGCAAGAAAGAAAGTTGTTCCAATGCTTTGACCTGCCTGAAAAAAAAAAAAAAAAAAAAAAAAAAACACACACACACATACATACACTTGTGTGTATGTATTTAAATAGACACCCAAAATAAAAAAGAGTCAGAAAGGGGAAGGCCAGCTGGTCCCACCCAGCCCCTTTGGTCTGAAACACAAACACCCTGAGGCTGTCAAAAGGAAAACTGCAGGCTCTGATTCTGCAGGGACTTTCCCTGTGCAGAGCTTGTAGCTAGCCCTAGGCCTGCTGGGAGGAAGTGTGAGCCCAAACACTGGAGGAAGACGACAGTGTGCGTGGCCTGCATGTAAGGGGTGATACCTTCAAAGTACAGGTGCCTCTGGGCTCTGCTCCGAGAACCTCAGACAAGGTGTCACACACAGCAGTTGCTACACAGCACTCGAGAACAGGCCAGCCCAAGCTTCACTTCTAGGACCAGAGGGCTCTGACTGCCCCTTGGATCAGCTTTCTCCTATTCCTCTTACTGGTTGTAATTCTTTCCATTTATCCACCAGAAGTCATCGTTCTCAACTTTTCAGAAATCAGCTACCTCTTGCTGGAAGAACAAACTCCTCCTTAGAGCAGACAACACTTTTCTCAGAAACAGAACAATTTGAGCACTTCACTAGGTGCACTGTACCTCTGAGTGTCTACGTCCTGATCCTAAAAACGGTTTTACGCTTTATGTCAGCTGGCACTATTTTGAAACACTTACTTTACCATCAGTAAATATTTTATCATTATTATAATAGCCATGTTAACAGGAGCACCTTCTTTTGGAAACCTCTGGCCACTTCTTTCCCTGGGTCCTCTAGCTAAATACATACTTCAACCACACTGCTGATGACTGGTTCCAAATAAACCATCGGTTAACCATCTTGGATCTTCCCAAGCCAAAGAAGTCACAGGAGGCCAGAGATCCCAGGCTGAGCAGCAGAGGTCATTCCAGGTGCCACGCCAGGAGGTGCGGTCTGACCCAGGGATACTCTGGGAGGAACACGGACACACGCTAAGCTGAAGGTGCTCCAGGATGATCACCTGAGCCAGTCGTGTTTGATTATGTCCTCCTCAAGCAAAATCCTCTCGAAGAAAACAGAGCATACCTACACCCAAATTCAACTAGAGTTATTATTTGGGTAAAATATTTTACCCAAATAAGACATCTGATTGTTCATCCTACCAGAATTGAATCCCACCATAGACCCATGGTCTTCCTTCATGATGGGTCCAGCTAAATAAAATACCAGGATGGAAAGTTTTTAATATCTAAACATTCTAAGACTGGAAGGCAGAAACGCAGAATCTATAGGTCTAATGAGTGAGGGAGAAAATGGGACCTGAAAAACTCACAGGGTTAGGTGATTCGTGTGAACCCAAGTGCCTTCAGAGAAGAGATCTGACCTACCACGACTGGTCCTCCCCATGCACATGTTGTCCGGTGTTACAACTTCTTGTTTGACAGCAAAGTAGTCAGTCTGCAAGGTGTCTGTCTGCAGAGGGTCCCGGAGAATGACCGAGGGGTAGTCGTTCTCATACTTGAGGGATAGGAGTTCTTCCGAGCTGATGGGATGGAGCGTCTGGTAAGACTCAGTGATGAAGCTGGGCTCGGAGAATTCCGACGGAGGAACACACTGGGCATGCTCGACACCATAGCCTGGAACAGAGGACGTTTGCCACCGGAGAGAAGAGAGGTTTGTATCTAGAACAAGCAGTTCCTCACCATCTACAGTGACCCTACAACGGGGAATAAAATGGCTACCTTGGAGAATAGAAGGAAAGTATTGTAAGTCAGAAAGGCTTGCGTTTTTAACCTTGCTTTACGACTTAATAGCAATGGCCCTTGACAAGATACATCCCTTTTCTGACTTAATTTCCTCATCTATAACATAGAGAGGATTGCAATCTTCCTCAGAACACTGTGATGAAGATGAAATGAGTGTAAAGGCAAAATGCCTACCAACGTTTGTAGCACACAGCAGCTCTTGATACAGAGTAGTTAATATCATTGTGTTATTGGAATAAAAATCACAAAAAAGTAAGAAGATACAATGCAAATAAACCTGGTTAAGACTCCCTCTGAAAGCAAGGGCATCGGATAAGACAGCCCCGCATCTTGGGCCTTACATCAGTGTAACAGCCCCTCACCCATTTTCTCCCTCTAGCCACCTCTCCACTGTGGTTGAGTATCTGATATTAAAAAGGGGAAGGCTTTATTTCCTATAATAGAATTTGAAGCTGCAAGGGACACTCTTACAGAAAGACTTCAGAGGAAACGCTGCTATCTCCACGAGTGAAAAGGAAAGAACAAAGGCCAAGATCAAATCCCTACCCCAACCCTCCGCTGGCCACCAGAGTGCACAGGATCAAATAGTATCAAAAGCTTAGGGGTCAAGTTATATTATCTCTGCGTGACTTTCACATTAAAGATACCAGAGAGAGATCCTAGCATGTAGGAACCTGTAGGTGATTCGAACATGTAAATAGGTTGAAACCTTTTGCTTTGTGGAAGATAACAAAATAAATAACAAAGAAGGCTGTACACCTTAAGAAAACATTATTGTGCATAGAATTACCATGAAGGAGCCTGAGATGGAATAGGTAAGGTTCTTTCCAAGCTTTCTATTATAATGAGCAAAGTGAGGAAGAAGAGTGGAAGATAAACTTACTAATGAAGTAATCCGAGGTATAACGGGATTCTGGATAGGTAGGGTTGACTCCGTTAAC
Organism: Mirza zaza; assembly: GCA_008750895.1. Lineage (NCBI taxonomy): Eukaryota > Metazoa > Chordata > Mammalia > Primates > Cheirogaleidae > Mirza > Mirza zaza. Next base: position 151,620 of record VSMD01010788.1, read on the forward strand.
TTGATATGGTTTTACATCCTCTGCAACAGACAGGGTAAGGGAACAAAACAAGATCAATATGCAAGTAATGCTTGGACTAGAAGGATCTTGGATGCAAGGACCACAATGATCTCAACCCCTTTTCTAAGAAATATGCATGTTCATTAGCTGAGTTGGTGTCTGAGTATACCCTGACTGGGGCCTTGTCTAAGGATGAGATCACAAAAATATGGCTAAGTTTATTATTTCAGTAGCTACAAAATGGGATTTAATATCTTGGAAAGCGAATGAGTGAGTAATCTCTAAGGGCTGGGAGAGCACTGAGCCCTCTCTCTCAATGCTGTGCTGGACATGTGTGGCCCACACTAGGGTCAAAGGCATGAAGACATCCCAGGAGGTTACCAAGATCATCCCCAACCCTCTCAAACTGATCAATTCTAAAACTTTTTAGAAATGTATTACAACCTTTAGGCAGGCAGATTTTGTATCCTCCATTTTCTCTAATAGATGTCTGGTTTTTGTTTTGTATTTTTCCCACTACCCTCAGATTTCAAGTTCAGGCCCAGACAAGAAGCAGGACACTGGTGAGGTGACTCCATTTGGTGTAATGTGGCCAGGCTGGTGTAAAGGGAGAGAACACCACACCCAGACCACTGCCCAGACACCAGCTTCTCTAGGAGGTGGAGGGTGACTAGGGACAGAGGGCTCTCCACTGAACTGGGAGAACCTGGGGTCTCCACTTTCCCTGAAATCAAGGAGTACAGCCTGATTCTTGCATGGGGTAGTCTGATCATGTTTCACTGTAAGAATAAGACAGAAGCAGACAGTATCCGTTTGGGTTTTCCCTCAGGTATTTGATAGCTTGCTGGGAGCACAGCCTGATAGGAAAACAAGTTTGTGCCTGCACAGAAAAACAGTTCCCAGTTGAGATAAGATGATTAAACTTTGCTTTAGCAGTTTATCAGATTGAAACATCCCCTGTACCTCTGGCCTTCTACCCCACCCCAAACAGCTATGTTCTTTCGGTGCTGTGTGGCATTAGTTTTAATTATGGAACAAAAGCTGTAGCCTCAGTACACATATCTTGCTCATCTCTCCAAGTATCTGGATCTGCAGAGGGAGGATTCTTACTGCCTCTCTCAACACAACATTGGGTGGGATGAGATGACTTTTGTTCTCTAACATATGGAATTATATCCTAATTATCCTAAATTGCTCCTTTGTAAGGTAGGCCACACCTGTCTCAGGGGCCAGAAGCTCTCCATGAGTCCATACTATTTTTTTTTTTTTTTGAAACAGAGTCTCACTGTTGCCAGGCTAGAGTGCCGTGGTGTCAGCCTAGCTCACAGAAACGTCAAACTCCTGGGCTAAAGCAATCCTCCTGCCTCGGCCTCCCGAGTAGCTGGGACTACAGGCATGTGCCGCCATGCCTGCCTAATTTTTTCTATATATTTCTAGTTGGCCAATTAATTTCTTTCTATTTTTAGTAGAGACGGAGTCTCGCTCTTGCTCAGGCTGGTCTCGAACTCCTGAGCTTAAACAATCCACCTGCCTCGGCCTCCCAGATTACTGGGATTATAGGTGTGAGCCACCATGCCCGGCCCATACTATTAATACTATACAAAGAACACAGGACAGGAAGTTAAATTTAAAAAGTTAAAAAGACTTAAAAGTTAAAATTTAAGGAAATGAGTTATATTAAGGAAATCACCTAATCCAAGCCTCATTTTATGGACAAGGGCACTATAGTACTTGTCCTTCCTATCTCATAGGGTTGTTTTGATAATCCAAATAGAAAATGTGTTTTACAGCACTTTGGAAACAGGGAAACACTATATAGACATTCATTGTAACTATGACCAGAGACCAGCTTAGATGCCCCAAACCACGGGGCAGCTCCCTTATGGTAAATAGCAACATGCTCTCCCAGTAGAACATACTGGGTTGCGCAGCCTGGTGGAATCTGCTGTTACATTTAGAAGCTAACAGGTAAATCAGATCTGTCAGGAGCCTGCCTCCCTCTATAAACAGGCCGCTCGTGTCAATACCCGTGTGTGGGCGTGTGTGCAGCCACACAGGAACGTGCTGGCGCTCTGGCACAGGCTGCCTGCACATCCTCGGCAACAGCAGCCACAGAAAGATTCACCTGGCTCTTTACTATGTTTGTCTATTTATTATTTTGCAACAGAACCTGAAGAGAAAGAATAAAGATAACGCTTCTGAGCCCAGAGGAGTCTAATTTGGGTCTTTCTGGTACTTTGCAGAGTGGAAATGATTCTTAAACAAAGGAAGGTATTACATGGACCAGAAGTCCTGCTAATCCTGAGCTTTGCTCCTTTCCCCAGCATCTGTGCCAAGAGTTGGAGCTGGCGACCACAGGGACAGGGTGGGCCTGGGTTAGAGAGGGTAATGGGCTTCTAGGCTTACAGTCAGCTCGAGGGCACTGCTGACTGCTGGTAACTGCAATTTATTTTAAGAAGAAATTCAGAAAAATAAGCGCAGAAACACCCAAGTTTGCCGCCTGCTGCTGTTTCTATACTCAGCCAGGACTGTGGTACATGAGTCACTTTGTCCAAAAAGGTTGGAAGAGGCTGGTGGGGGAGGCCATGTCATTGCAATGTTGCAACACAGCGTCCGGAGACAACCCCAGCCCTGCCCCGGCGGCAGAAGGTATGCGGCACTGCTGCAGCCCCAGTCCGCCGGTGGGCAGAGAAGCCTGTGCTGTGAATGAGCTCTAAGCGTTCCTGTGGATGTGGCCGAGTACTACGTGGCCACAAATCAAGGGAGTGTGTGTGAGTGCCAGAAAAACAAAATATTCTGGTGTTGGCCGTGGGCACTGCCTGTTCAAACAGAGCATGGGTCTGAGATAAGGACCAGGATCAGAATTTTGCATACCAGGGGAAGTTTCGGGAGTACAATATTGATGAAGATTAAAACCCAAACCTCCAATACATAGAAGAAAAATGAGATAACCCTTACCTAAGAGCACCTGCTACATGCTGGCATCGTACCCAGCACACCGTGTGGACCCTACGTGCTGTGACGGCACACTCCCAGACAAAGGCCTCGAGATCCTTCCAACTCACCACCGGGTGAGTTCCCCCAGCCCCTACCTCCCCTCACAGCAGCCCACACAACTTCCACCTCTCCTTATTGCCACATGTTTACCTTTTTGCAGGATCTCTAGATGTTCCCATAAGATGTCCCCAACGAAGTCTGGGGCCAGCTCGAGAAAGCAGTCTTTACCCAGGGCACAGAGGGCTGCTCCATTCATACAGAACTTCTGGAAGTCCACACCCTTCAGGCTGAACTCGTTCACGGCCCACATCACCCAGTCCCGAACGTGGGTTTCTGTCCACTGCCGGGGGTCTGGGGGCAGAGATCAGAGGAAAAGCCACAGGTCAGGCCTGTGACTCTGACCTGAGTCTCAGAGAGGATGTGGAAGGGCCTGAACTCCGCTGAGGGTGCAATCCTAGTCTCAGAATGAGGCAGCACCACCCTGTAAATACGTATCAGTGGGCACCTTCCAGAACTCTCCTCCGCGCTCAACACCCGACGCTCTTCATCTGGCCAGCTAGAGACCACCAGCACCACCGTGAGTATTCTCTGCTTTCCACTTGGGCAATGATTTCCACAAACCCCTTCTCTCACTGCCTTAGTCTCTGGATTTTTTAAAAAGCCCTGGACATTGCACACGCACATGCCCCTCTCTGCTCTGAACTCCTACAATGTACTTCAGACCATCACTCTCCATTATTTTTATCTTAGCCACATATGTTTAGTAATAATTGTAGCAATCAGCAATAGCAAGTCATTCAAAGGGCACTTGGTAATAACATCAGGTGCCTGTATTATCCCAGGTACTGGGCAAAGTCTGCACATATCGCAGCCCAGCTCTGAGCAGCACTGAGTACGACAACACTCAGCACCCGAGGTTCAACATGACACATGAGGACTCGGAGGAGAGCAGGCTGCAGTGCCCACACCACAGCTGCTCCAAGGGGCCCTGCAATCCTGCTGACCACCCTATGAGCTGTTAGAAATGTCCTGTTCTGACAACAGGATTACTCTCGGCAGTAGGAAAGTATTCTTTGTGCTCTCAGTTGTTCACAAAATGTTCTCTGGGGAAGGTGTATTCTAGTCAGTTTTCCTTTCTGACAACTCTAATCCTCTCATGTTCCTGAATAAGCCCTTTCACATAAGGACACCCAAAGACAAACACATTTTGCCAAAGTACATGGAAGAGAAAAGAGCAATCAGTAAATTCCAAGAAATGTTGCTCAGAGGTCATCTAATGGTGGCCCAGAGTGACCCTAAGACAGTGTTTCTCAAACTCGTCTTCAGGATGGAATTTCTTGGGGACCTTCAAAAATACTGGTGCCACCAGCAGTAAAGATCTAATCGGTCTGGGATATGGCCAGGGCTGTGGAAGTTTTCAAAGATCCAGAGGTGATTCTCATGTGCAGACAAGTTTGAGAACCACTGCCCTTAGACCTAAGACCTCGATGGCGGGACAAGGCTGGGCGACGGAAAAGCACGGACAAGCGTGTCTGTGGCTGTTGTGACGGGTGCCAGCAACAGCCACCACGGCTGGTTCAAGTGTGGTTAGTCTAACGTCCGCCTCCACACTACAGGTGAGGAAATGGACCTTCCCTAAGGGTCTGGCCCCAGCCTCTCCTTTTCCAACCACAAAAACATACCTTTTGGGATCCCCAGTCGTTGCTGCTCTTTAGTAAAACCACTGAAAGTAGCTTTTAATGCTTGAGACATCATTTCTTTGCTGCTTGGAGTTAACAGTGGGACATCTGCGCATTCCATATCTGTAAGAAAAAAACAGCATATGAATAACAAAAATTGCATAGGTAATCAACCACTCATAAACACAGTAAGGCATGGATGTGCTGAAGAAGGCAAGCTGAGAAACAACGGTGCTGACATCATCACCAGAGCAGGTAAAGTTTAAGGGGCTTTCCACAATGGGCTAGGCCCCTTAAAAAAAGTCCTAACTCTTACCTAAAATGTCCTGCATCCCTGACAAACAGAACATATTTACTCTTTATGTACACCTCTGTTAGTTTACCCACAGTCCCCGCTTATCTCTCACACTATTAGTGTCACCACGTAGTTTCAGTTATCTATGAAAAGCAATAACAGTACTCATTCATTCAACAGATAATTATTTAGCACTTGCTATGTGCAAGCAATTAGAGAAACAGCATTAAATAAGATAGAAATGGTTACTGCCCTCAAGGAGCTAGATATCTGACTCTTGCGGTGGATTCAGTCACTAAAATTCCATTTACACAGTTAAACATTCAAACACAATGTCAATAAGGGATTCAGAGGGAAAGTACAATATGCAATGTTAACGGGTAATAGGAATTCCTGCAAGTCCAGAGGAATCCAGAAAGGCCTCCTGTATGAGAAAAGAGGTGTTTGACCTGAGATGTGAAGGACGCATAGGAGTTTAGGAAGGAAAGAACACTCTGGACTAGTGGTTCTCAAAGTGTGGTTCCCTAGACAAGATACATCAACATCAACTAAAAATTGTTAAAATTCAAATTTTCAGCTCCAGTGTAGACCTACTGAATCAGAACCTCTGGGTTCGTAAAGCCCAGAAATCTGGGTTTTTCCACATAAAATCCATGCAATCTGATGACCGCTAAAGTTAGAGGACCACAGTCTTAGACACAGGGAATAGCATAAATGAAGGTCATGGGAGAAGTGGGGCTGGGAGCTGATATATTTTAGTATCAAAAAGATCAACACAGCTGGAACAGAGTGATCAAAGAGGACAGCTGCCTGGAATGAAGTTGGAGAGGGGAGCAGGGAGCATGTCAGGGACTTGTCACCTCACCCTGAGTACAACAGAAAGTTGTTGAAAGTTTTACACAGAGAAGTGGTGCGACCACATTTTGCTTTAAGAAGATCCCTTCATGGCCGGGCGCGGTGGCTCAAGCCTGTAATCCTAGCTTTCTGGGAGGCCGAGGTGGGCGGATCATTTGAGCTCAGGAGTTTGAGACCAGCCTGAGCAAGAGCGAGACCCCATCTCTACTATAAAGAAATTAATTGGCCAACTAATATATATATAGAAAAAATTAGCCGGGCATGGTGGCACATGCCTGTAGTCCCAGCTACTTGGGAGGCTGAGGCAGCAGGATTGCTTGAGCCCAGGAGCTTGAGGTTGCTGTGAGCTAGGCTGACGCCACGGCACTCACTCTAGCCTAGGCAATAAAGTGAGACTCTGTCTCAAAAAAAAAAAAAAAAAAAGAAGATCCCTTCAGCTGTTCTGTAAGGAATGGTTTAGGAGGTGAGTAACGAATGGATGCGGGAAGACTTGCTAGAAAGTTATTGCATTAGTCTTGGCGAGAGGTACAGTGGCTTTGACTAAGAAGGTGGCAGTGCAGATAACGTAAGCGAACAAAGTTGAAGTGCATACAGGAGGCAACATCTGCAAACCCAGATTTACGCAGGTGGGAAGATGAAGCAGCGAAGCCTGCAGATTCACAAGCGCAGCACCTCGTGCCACACCCGCAGGTGCCTTTCCCTCCAAACGTCCACTCCGCCGCATCCGGGTCTCCTGCACTTGCAGGCCACTGTCGCGGAGTCAGGGCACAAATACCGCTGAGGTCAAACATCTGCGTTCACCTCAGGCACAATTTCACAAAAAGCTAATAAGCAAGAAATGGGGCGAGAATCCCCACTGGATTTCCTGTGGCCATCTGGCAGGAACACACTTTACTGAGGCGATTTCTGAGACACCTGAATCTTCAGTGCGGCCTATGAAACTCACCGTCAGCGGCCAGGTTCCAGGCAAGGCTACCACCGTTCTGCACCTGGCCATTGCTAAACCTTGGCTACTTAAGAAAAATTCCCTGGACATACAGAATGTGTTATTGGTTGACTAAAACAGAAACATATAAGGGAAAAGATGACAACTGGTAGCCTTCAGGAAAAAAGAAGCAAATATATTCCCTCTGAATGTCAAAATGAATGGAAATTACACTGCACAAAAGGAGGGCAGGCAGCACTTCCCTCTTGCTTGGCTCCGCGATGCCGTCGGAACACTGCTGGAGTCCAGGCCCAGCCCTGGCAGGACAGGAGGGCTCCCGGCTGCTCACCCGCGCCCTGCCAATGGTGGCGAATCTGGAGTTCCTGGGAGTAGTAAGTTTGGGTTGCCCTAGGACATGCCCAAAAAAGTCATGTGGAAAAATCAACATGTCTCCAGGAAGGTTGACAAAATGATGGAAAATCCCAGATTGTTAGGGGGGAAACTGGGGGAGGGGACAGAATGTTGATTACACAACATCCAGCCTTCAAACAATGGAGTGATCATCAGTGAGTCACGAAGACACACATGGCTGCCCCCCCAGCAGCTCCAGAAATGTGTTCCTGTGGAATAGAGTCAGTTTTACTCTCGAGAAAGGGACTCTCAGCTAACCAGAGAGTGTTGCTGCTGAGAGAAGGGACAAGGGCAGCCCCCAACCCAGCTTCTAGGCCAGAGCCAAACACACATGCTGATCAACAAACACTGAGTGAATTTTTCCAAATGTGAACCAACTCTCCTCCCTTCACTCTCACCCAACAGAAATTCATGAACTTGAACCATGTAGGTTTTGTTTTGTGTGTCTGCTCCCTCCATTAGATTTACGATTCGAAGAAAACGACTTCGCTGACGGCGGAAACCGGCCAGGACAACACGCACGGAAAGCCCGGCAGGCCAGCGGCTCTGCTGCAATGCGGCCGAGTCTGAGGCCCTGGCTTCCTCCGCGTGAAAGCCTGGCGGTGTGACGCCAGTGTGAGAGGACGGCCGAGGACAACGGCAGAAAGCCTGAGCAGGAATTTCCCCACGGCTGCTTCCCGTGATTCCACGTGCCCTGGCAGAGTGAGCTGGATGGGACTCTGAGCTGACAGCTCTCCACTCGTTCCTGCTTCCTGTCCGGGGACTGCATTTCCAGGTCTGCACCTGCTCTCTTCCAGGGAAGCAGCTGGGATTACTTTTGCCTCTTCACCTCAACGCCATCTCCAAAAGCCCAGTAACAAGTCCTGGGCTGCAGCTGCACAGGGCCCTGTTGGCAGTGCCTGGCTCTGCCCGCTGGCTGTGGGGTTCAAGTGCTGCATCTTCTGAAAAAGAGGTCACAGCCCAGCTGGTGGAACCCTCCCCTCACACTGGGGAAGCCCTACAGTGGGACGTGATGAGCTCCAGAGAAGTAATCTCACTGTCCTTGGACCCAAAGGATTCGGATGGGAAAGTCAGAGCTTTACCCATGTTTATAAAGTACTGAATTTTGTTAAAAAAAAAAAAAAATCAAACCCCCTCTCTAAGTAAGTGAACAATCGGCAAGGACTATCTCTTTCAGTGGTGTGGGACTTGCATTTAAATGACGATGAATAATCATGTTCAAAAGTGGGTATTAATAGAAAATATTAAACTCATCAAATAAAATACTAATGCAAAAATCCCTCCATGTTGCTTGCTTATTACTGTAGTGGTTCTCTTCTTACATTGATGAATAACAGTAATGAAATCCTTACACCAGCAGAGAATCTGACAGGGATTAGCCTAAGGAGACATCTCTGTTATTCTTAAAATATTTTACCTTATTACCTATTATAATACTTTTACATTAGGTACTAGATAGTTCTAATTTTAGAATCAGCATCTGGAAATTAATCAATACCTCCACAGACATTAACTAATTGGATTTAATGGAAAAATACTGACATTCCCTTTGAGTTAATAATTACAATATCTTAAATTCAAATAACATGTTTGTCTCCAAATGCTGAGAATGTGACCTAGAGAAATGCGATTGCCAATCCAGTGGAGGCTCTAAACACAATGCACTGGAAGTTGAAGACATAAATAAGCCACAATTACATTAGATTTCTTGCCCACTGTTTATTCCTTAGGACCCTAAATCTCAGCTCACATTTTTAAGAATCACCCTGGGTTTCTAGGAGGAAAGCTGTGCAGAAGCTAACAGATAACCATCCCAAGACTGCACAGTATTGAGACAGAAGTGGGCTGGCTGGTGGCTTTCCCTGAATTCAGGAGGGCATTATAAGACAGTGGCATCCTGAATGCAGAGAAACATCTGCTCATTTTTCGTTGTGGCCTAACCCTGAGTTACCTCACAGATGTTTCAAGAGAAGTACAAGACAAGGGTTTCCACTCACTTATATGCAATTTAAAGTTAAGGGCTGGTTCAGTTTCCAAGAACCTTCAAGGGTATTTCACATGTCTTTTCATACTACTCTTCTCAGTTCTTTGAAACCAAATGGCTCACACCAACAGTGTTACACAGAACCTAAATTTGAGGTGGCTTTTGTCAGGAGGGGTTCAAGACATCTAGCCTATTGACCTCACAAGTCTACACTCTCACCGTTCCCAACAGATGATGAAGGGAAGATTGGAGCGTCTAGGATCCAGGGTTAGGGGTGAGAGATGCAGCCAAGAACAAGAAACCCAAGGTGCACGTCCCAGTTTTGTGTGACCACTGGACTGGGCCAAACTCTAGCAGATGACAATGATAGCAGCCACATGTGCTGGGTGTTGTCACAATGAATAGCAGCAAGAAAGAAACACCAAGAATGAATAACTTGCCTGGCATCTGAAAACTGCTATACAGTTTGCCAAGACCCTCCACGACACTATTCCTCACAAAATAAAACCTCTGAGAGGCCTGGAAAGGTTTTACAGAGTCCCCATTTTATAGATGAGGAAAATAAGACTCCAAGATGTCAAGAGCTTGACCTAAAGTTATAAGGCCAGGAAGAACCAACCAGGGCTGGAAGCTGGTCTTCCAACTCTTAAAATCCAGGGTCTTTCTACTCTATTCCACTGCAAATAGGAATGGATCAGAGATCCAAGAAAATTAAAATTTTCAGAGCTGCGAGAGAGAAAATGGGATTTTTTTTTTATTTCTTACTTCAAAACTTAGATAAATTTGAGCAAATAATTAAACACTTCTACAAAACTATTCCAAGAAACCCAGAGTTTCATATGGCTAGCCCCATAAGAACATAATTAACAACCATTTACAGAATCAACTGTAATCTTTTCCTTTCCTGGAACTCAAGATAGTGAGGCTTTCTTCCTTCCACATAAAGCAAATGAATTAAATGACAACCTGGCTTCCTTTCCCTGTCTGTGCAGAGCCCCGAGTTACCCTATTGGGCAACTATGACATAATATAAGGTTAATTAGTTACATAAAGGCTTATTGAAATATGTTTCTTAAAGTTAAGGGAAACCAAGAAGAAACCTTCAGATTCATATGGGAAGGAAAAAAGAACCATGGTCTAAATGGAAAGATAGGATTGTTTCTGAAGACAAGAGAAAAAAGAGCTAGAGGGGCATGCACTGTTGACTTGTTGCTCAAAATTCTCAGGGTCTGACTGTGACATTAATGTAATCACACTGGGTAAGTCAATTAATTTATTTCTAAAAGTGGTCTGTTAATAGGTGATGTCTATATCCCTCATAGGGTTTTAAATTTTTCATTTGGCAATTTTCAAACATATGCAAAAGTAGAGAGAATAGTATAATGAACCTCTATTCAAAGTCTATCAACATTATCCATTTTTATTTCATCTTCCACACACATGCCAAAGAACTGTAAAGCTAACCTTGGACTATATTTCATCCACAAATATTTTATTGTCACAAGGGTACTTTTTAGATAAAGGAGGATCATAGTATGAAAATTTACAAAAGGCGGATAAACTTAAAAGAACAGGGCTTTAAATTTATTTTCCCTGGTGCTTAAATCTAGGTCTATGTTTCATTTACAGCCCACATGAAGCACAGAGCTTCTTTGAGAGCAACACTGCCATGATCTGGAAAGTGGCAAAGTTGGATCAGAAAGCTGATTTTGAGTCAGGATGATAAGCTAGTCCCTTTGACTTCTACCTCCTACAAGCAGAGGACTGCAGGACAATTCTTCCTAGTGGCTAACATCTCCAGGAACTTGCAATATAGCTAGAAGCGTGCAAGCAAAGGCCAGGGAATCCAGCAAGCACCAAAAGGGCAGTTTGAAAGGCAAGACCATTGCCAAACTCCCTGGAAGCAGTGCCAATATAGGAGATAAGGTGCCTTTATCCCTCAGACCAACACAAATAGAAAGAATGACTGTGGCCACAGCCACTGATAGCTCTGACTCTAAAGTTGATCTTCCCTGGAAAGTTGTCATTGGCCTCTAAGAGGACTCACCCAGTAAAGATCTCAGAAGTGGCGAAAGAGAATCTCAGGAACAGTCCATTGCCCTCTCTCATTCAGGAAAGGGTGGGCTGGAAGTAGAGTGGAAGGGACCTGTGTCTTCTTTTCCCTCTCTCCTGATTCCTGCCACAGGCACTAGAAGCCAAGCAGGCAGGACTCTCAGCCGAGGGACCTAGTATAATCCACAAAGCTTCCGGCTGAAGCTATTGCAAAGAAGGGAGGTAAGTGTCCCTCCTCAGCTCAGTTTTCATAAAGCCATGATGTGACAAATAAAGCGATGGGGGATGAGCAGGACTCTTGGCTCCAGCGAGAGCTAAGCAAGAAATGCCTCAACTGCCCTTGCTGGGGGGCCACCCACCCCAACCAGACAGTCCATCACTGTCCCAAACAATAGGACACCGCAAGACACCTGGAACAGACTCGTGTCACTTAGGGAAACATGAACCTGGGTTTCTGACCTTCTCTTAATACCCAACCCCCCTGAGGTAACCAGCCAATAAAAACCACTCCCAAGAAGGAAAAAAGAAGCTGCACAGAAAATCCCCAATTCACCCTCCAGTGACCTGACTAACCAAAAATGCAAGCCAGCCCAAAATTGCAGCGCCTTGGTTCTGCTGCCAATGCACACAGCCACTAGGGAATGCGCACTGTTTGGGTACAACATGCCAACTCTGAGACTGACACCTCTCTGCAGAGGGAAGCTGCCCTACAACAGAAGAGAGGGTCTTCTGCAAGGCACAGTGTGCCCCAGGCTGCAGGGGAAGGCCGGACTCGGGCTCTGCACAGGGCCTGAGAAAGAAGCCTGCAGAGGGGGCCGGTATGCTGAACATCTGTGGGAAGTGACCTCAGACTTCTCCCTTCTTCCCTCCGTCCACCCCTGCCCCATCCCCTAAAAGGAGTTTTAACACATTATTACCACTGAAGTTCCGAGGATTTGGTGACTCACTGGGCTCACACATGGTTCCAATGAGCCCTTGACCATTACATGGTGGGGAAGCAGGAAAAACAAATGAAAGCAGTTGTAATTCGGCAGCGCCGGAGTTCAGGCCTGCCAGACAAAAGGGATTGCAGGCATGTTCCCAAATTCGTTCAGGCACCTGACACGCAAAAGCTATTTTTAATCACTGGATTTATTTCTTTTCTACCCCCTCCACCATCCTCCACCTCAGCAAACATTTCGAAGTCAGACCAAAACCCAAATCAATTCCAGGTGTTCAGGGAAACCCAGCGAGCTCTTCCGTTCCAGGATCCGAGCCAGAAAGCAGAACTGCCCCCTGGGTCCTGTAGCTAACTTTTCTCGCTCTTTCCTTAGCATAGTTCAAATCTCCCACCTTAAACTTTGGGCAAAGGGCCTAAAAGAGGAAATATTTCAATGAATATGCCCTGCTGGAAAGACTTCTCAATAAGTGCTTTCTCCAGCAGCCCCAGGGAAGGCACCTGGAACCAGGCCTCAGGGCTCTGAGATGCACTGCTGTCGATGCATAGGCCGCTCCACCTGCCTCGAAGCCTCCCAGTGAGGGCTGAGTGCAATGTGTGTGGAAAGTACTGCTGACCTGACTGACCTGAAAAGCATCTTACATAAAAACTAAAAGAATATATAAGATTTTACTTCCCAATGCTCAGAGAGGGAGACAGGAGACGGAATCTAGCAATTTCTCCAGATACAACAAAGCAACTGAGAAAATAAGAAATGAGAAATAAGAAAATAAGAAAAATGAACACAAAATTCAGATTCTTAAATATAAATGGAAATTGACATCGCCTGAAACTGGCTCTTTTTTTTTTTTTAACAAACAGACTAATTTCTTGCCTATTCTGCATCCTCCAATATGCTAAGGGAGAAATCCTTTTTGTAGCAATAATCATCTAAAATATATTTGCCATGACAGCACTTCACAGCTACCTGAATACTGTGGACCGAAGACGCCTTTTGGTTTCAAAACTTCCTAAGAGTGCCATCTCAGAACTACACGGCACAAAACAAAAGTGTGATTCTGTGCTCAAAACTCTTTTCTGTATGTTTGGAATTTGCCAAAACTCAGGCTGCCTTCTACCTTAGTCATGTATGGGCCTTTAAATTAATGACATTCTCATAATTTAAAAGAACATTTCAACTATTAAGATTCCTGCATACAAGGTCAATCTCAAAAGAGTACTTGGAAGAAAATTAAAAGTTCTTAAATGATCATTTTATGCCATTTACACAGCATTCCACGTTTCAAATCTTTTCCCCACATAGATGATTATACTTGACATCCACCATACATTTCACAAGCCCTAAATGTCCGAGAACAGCGTGATTTCTTCGTGGTGAAACACACAGAGTGCCGTGGTCTCCACACCACTAAGGAGAGGAACGAATTGGGCCCTTGCAGCTCCGAGGCTTTGCAGAGAGCCACATGCACCCTCGTCTTACACAAGTGAGCTGAGCGAGCCCTCCCTCAACTGAAGCAGGCGTGACAGGCTCATGAGGCTTCTGGCACCTTCGGGACACCGGATAACCCCAGGCAGAAAGACAATAGAGAATATCTGACAGCCCCACCTTGCTATTGTCCCAGCTTCCACTCCTTCTGCTCTATGTATCAGTCCTCGAGGCCTCATCCTCTGAGATCCTGTGAGTGCTGGTGAATTGAGCTAACCAATTTATTTTAATTTCACTTAATTCCCATCCATAATTATCAGTACTGCTATTCAAATAGGATTTTACATTTTTGAACATGTTTTCTTGAATATCCTAGTATGATTCTCAAAACAACCAAGTTTAGTATTCTCTCCACCAATAGGTGAAGGAAATTGAGGCTCACAAAAGTTTCATAAGAGATTTAACCAAGATTATCAAGCCAGTCAACTAAGACACCCAGGGCTCACTCCCAGATCTGGAGGCACTAAAGCCACATTTTCTCCCTGCACCTGTGTGCAGAGTTCAAAGCAGAGGCAGCAGAAATAACGGGGCACAAGAACATTTCTTTTACTTTTCCCCATTCTTTTCATCATAGGAAAAGTTTTCTGGAGCAGGGAAGAGGCTCTACCCCTGAGACTGCAGATAGCAGCTGCAACACACACAACTTTCAGGCTTCGCGGCACATATGACCAGAGCTGCGGTCAGACCCTCCGCTCCGGGCCCACTTGGCACTTGGTCTGGGGCTGATGGGGCAGGGAAGGGGTCCTGAGAATCAGCAAGAGCCTGGGCTGGGCAGGGTGAAGGATGAGGACTTTTCTCCATGGGCAAAGGAGAAATGTGGGCAAACAAATGGAGTGGAGCCCGTTTATTTAGGCTGGAAGAGGTAAAGTTTTTCTGCACTTTTGAACTGTTTTCTCAAGGCCTGCCTCTCCCTCCCACACAGGAAACAAACACAGAGACAGGCCTCTTCCAGGGCTCAGAGCTAGCAGCAAGGACAGAAGGAAGAAAGACTCAGAAAGGAGGGTGGGGGTGGGGAGGCTGCCGTGGCCACTGGGGTAGCAGAGAGAGGGAAGGGCTGGCAGAGAAGGGAGAAAAGAGGGCAAGAAAGGAGGAAGTAGAGGAAGGAAGACTGGAAAATTTTAAACCAGAATATAAGGACAGAATGCAGTGTGCCACTGGGCTAGGTAGAGGCAATGACTTTCTTGCAACTAATGAGGCTCAGAAAGCAACATTTTTTCATCAGTTTTGAAAGGAAATTCTCTCTCAACTTTCTTATTTATTTACACATTATTTAAATACATTTTAAAACCAAAAAAGGACTTTTTCCAATGGGAAAAAGCCTTGTTTGAGATGAAAGCCAGTCTTCAAAAACCCCTTGGAGGAAGCTGGAACCCCCCATGTCTTGGTGCTGCAGAAAGAAAAACAAAGTGGACATTCTTCAGCTTTCTTATGCAGATGTATCTGCTTTTACTAAACAAATCTGGACAGACTAGGAAAAAGCCTACTCACACACATTCACACAGCGCCACTGTTGGTCTCCAACCCAAGGGAGCCACAATGAAAAGTATGAATATGCAAGTCCATCTTCCCCGTGCAGGAGACAAACACGCTCAGGATGCCAGCCACAGGCACGGGAGTAATAATACCCTAGATGAGCACACCTGGCTGAGCTTTCCAGATCCACAAAGGAGTATTTGCAATGAGTGGTAATCAGCGGGGAAACAGCCAACCACACTTCCCAGAAGTCTGCTCACTTAAGACATTTAGTGGCTACCTTTATTTTGAGCCATTCAATTTCACTTATAAGCCATAATAATTATTTTAAAAAATGATTATACACATCGAGTTAAAATTTGCCTTCTTATGAGTTCTAGCCATTGGCTCTCGTTCTGCAGGCTGAAGCCACAAAGTACAAGCTAATCTTCCTTCATCTGACAGCTTTTCAACTGCTTTATTCCTCCCTGGAGTGGTCTGTGGCTGTCCCCCACCCAGAAGCACTCCTCCATGCCTGTGCTCCTGAAGAGCGCCCTGCGCGTTCCCAGGCGAACTGCGCGTTTGTCAGGTGTACGAGTACAGTGAGATGATCATTTTACTCCATAAACTTCGGCTGGTGCAGACTAAGGCAACATGGATTTTTCTAATAGCCTCACTACAAAAGCTGCCAAGCCTGTTCCTAATAAACTGGTATCCCACCAATTCTGCACCTACTCACTGAATTTTACTAATCTCATTGTAGGGCTCCACATTTAGCCAGATTAAACTTCACCTTGTTTGTTCTGACCCATGTTTCTATGTGCAGGGATCTTTTCTGTCCTCGTCCTCTTAGCTGTCCCTCGCAGCTTTGCACCATCTGCAACTTACTAAGTGTGTAAGTTTTTTGTATCTTTCTGTATCTTTCTCTATTCTAAGCCCCTGATACAAGTGTTGAAAAGGCAAGGCCCAAGGACTGCTCCCCGTAACATAATGCCAGAGACCATGCATTACTCTGCCACTGACACATTAATCAAGAACCTTTGGGTATAGTTGTTCAACCAGTTACAAATCTCCCTGACTTTACTATCATTAGATCCACATATCTTTGCCTTGACCACAAAAGCATTACTGGAATCAAAATAGGAGGTTACAATATTCAGTTCATCTACCCATTGTGGAGCCCATTCTCCCCTCGTGTTTATCCCCAAACACCAGACTGGGCAATAGCAGCTGACAGAAATGGCTAGGCTGGAATTCAGACCTCTGCACAGCGAGAGAAGGGGGGGTGGGGGCTGCAGCCACAGCAATGCTTTGCTTCCAGAAACAATGGGCAGTTAGAGAACAATGGCTACAGACACAGTCTTGGTCTATTTATATCTGCCACTGCTAGTCCCAGACGGGAGGAACTGGAAGTCTGCCCTGCATGCACAGCTCCAACTGGACCCAAGCAGGGAGGAAGATGAGGTCACCAAGAATGCTGCCTATTTAGGAATGGGCTTCTTGTTTGCTCACATAGTTCCTTCTCAACCTAAAGAATCTCTTTAGCCAAGTGAAGAAATTTGCTTGCCTACTGCTAAAATAGCGCCGCTGCTGAGGAGTAGATGAAGACAGTAGCTGCGGCTTCACCCAGCCCAGAGCAATAGGGCCTCTCTCTATAGAGGCCAGAGGAGGGTGGAATGACAAAGAAACACTAACCAATCGATGGAGGGAAACTGTATGGTTTCTGAAACAGCAGTCTTACCAGGTCTGTTAACAGCACATGGTTCAGAACACTATAAAAGAGCTCTTCCATGGGAAAGTTCTCGCCTCACTTCTTTGGAGCTAATAAAGAAGCCAAGAGCTGAAATTCACAGATATGTATGTATCTTATCTCAGTGACCATCTCTCCTCCCCTATCCCTCAGCCCCTTTTGACAGTGTCTCCATTTTCTGGAATTTCATCTTGTGCTCTCACATGACTTTGGAGTGATAATCAATTTTAATCCTTCCCAACTGTGTTAGTTACATTCTTAATCCTCACACGGGTTTACTAAAAAGGGCCACCAGTGGTCAGATTAGCCTGCGATAGACACCAAACTGAAAACCAAACTGAAAACGAGCAGCACCTGGGCCTGGGAGGCGGGCCCTGCTGCGTAGCTGCCTGCCTTCACACGACTCCCCACCCGCAGCACCTGGGCCTGGGAGGCGGGCCCCGCTGTGTAGCTGCCTGCCTTCACGCGACTTCCCACCCGCAGCCCATCAGTAGGAAGCCAACAGTCGGCAACTGCACCTCTGGATCCTGTCCAACCTCACAGCCTTAAGAATCCTAAGTGCAAAGCTGGAACCTCCCAAAGGCAAGAAATTCAGGGCTTAATAAAGAGATCCCCTGCAGAGCAGCTTCTGGCTTCCCTCCTGTTCCTGGAAAACCAACATTTAAGTAGACAGAAAGACCTAAATAAGATCATTTTTTTTCCTTTTCATTTAAATAGCTTAAGATGTTTTATTTAGAATATCCCAGGTCACCACATTAGGAGGGAACTAGTAGCAAACACTTAAATGATTTATAACATAAAGGCTTAAGCACAGAGCAGGCAAGTGCTGGTCACTGCCGGTGCCTGCAAGCCGAGGAATGGTTAAAGTGGAGGCTGTGTCCCTTCCCAGTCCCACACTCTCTGCATTGGCCTCGCAAGCACATGAATCAAGATGCTCAGGGTTCAGACCATCTGGAGGGTGTGCTAATAAACTTGAACTACCAGGATAAGTGAGATTAAATGCACAAGGCTGCAAGAGGCAAACATTCCAGTACCTCTTTTCTTCTATGAAGATGGTGGAGACTAAAACCCAGATGGACCTTTGACCACCTATGCAGCAAACTGTGAAGACCTAAGTGAGGGCATGGACCGCCGACCTGGCCCAGGACTTCATTCAAACACTGCTTCCTTGACCTCTCCTCCAACCCCCGCTCCCCACCACTAAACACTCCCTTCTTCTGCAAGGGCCCTGCTGAATCATCCCAGTGTAATTCAGGAGAGCCACATGGGAACCACACGGTCGGAGTGTGGATAAGGCAGAGAGACACACATTCTTACCCTGGAGCAAGGCTGACATCAGAGAAGACATGAAAATCCCCACCCATAGCATGTCTGGCAAGCGCACGACACAGCCCTTCCCTACACCTACAGTCTTCAGAAAATGCCTGCACACCCGCTAAATGCAACAAAAACCGATGGCACTGCCCAACACTGAACGCCTCACAGAATGAAGGCCCCACTCAGTTCAGTAAATCCAAACATACGTCCCTAATGAGGAGTGAAAAATCCTGTGACTTTAATAATTTTGAAGTCCCAGCTCCAGTTTTCTGAGCTGCAAAGAAGGTACCTTAGGACCCCAAGAGGTAAGCTTCAAAGGTAGCCTGGTTACTTACTCCCCATAAACCATTAGATTCGTTGCTAAGCCTATCGTAATACCTGAGGCTACCCCAAGGTCTGTGTAGACCTACCTAGTCACTATGTGCACTCTCCTGGTGTGGTCACACTTTGCCCTGTCTCTGCGCCTCTGTCCTGCCCTCACTATGGCTATATGATGCACAGAGCCTTATCCAGGGCCAAAAAGTAGAAAAGACGAATTTACAGAATTTACTATAAAACTTTAACAACTCCTTGGAGGGGTGTTCTCCTTCCTGGCAACCAGACGTGGTTATAAAATGAATAGAAGGTGAAGAGGAAGAGAAGCCAAGCTCTGTCACTAATCAGGGATCCCACCTGATCCCTGATCTAACACAGAATTAGAAGAGACTTTATATGTCATCTAGTTAAAACCTTTTCCTTTACTGATGGGGAAAATGAAGCTCAGGGAGGTGACATTAACTCACTTAAGTCATGTAGTCACTACTTCTAGACCTCTTCATTCCCTGTCTGGTTGTCTTTTTTCCTCTACATCATTGCTGTTTACGTGCAGCAGTGGATTAGGAGGGAGATGGTCCCCCTCATATCTTTACCACCATCAGACCCTGAGTCACCATTCTGGATAAACACTGTTCTTCCCCAAGTTCTTAAGAACCACAGAGGAACAACCCATCCAGAGATCTAATGAACATGATAGGATTTTATGGACCCATGATGCTACTTGCTCCCATTCCAGGTTATAAGTTGTTTTTTTTTTTTATAATAATAGAAATAAAAGATTTTTTAATAATGAAATTATTATGTACCAAAAACTTGTGATATACAATAAAAGTGGCACATTTACACCTTAAATGCCTACATTTGAAAAGAAGATAGGCTAAGATACATTAGTAAGAAAAAATATGGAAGGACACCTAGCACTTTGGGAGGCCAAGGCTGGTGGATTGCTCAAAGCCAGGATTTCGAGACCAGCCTGGGAAACACAGTAAGACCCTGTCTCTACAAAAAAACTAAAAAATTAACCAGCTGTGATGGTACACGCCTGTAGTCCCAGCTATAAGGGAGGCTGAGACAGGAGACTTGCCTGAGCCCAGGAGTTTGAGGCTGCAGTAACCTATGCTGATGCCTCTGTACTCCAGCCAGGTCAACAGAGGGAGACGCTGTCTCAAAAAAACAAACAAAAAAAAAACAGAGCAGAATCAATGAAATAGGAAAAAAAAAAGACATGAAAAGAGAAATAATAAAGCCAGAATCGTTGTTCTTTGAAAAGAATACCAATGGTCAAACTCTACCATAGGAGAGTTTCCTGGGAGCTGAGATTCCTGTTGGATACCAGGGATCATAAAACAAGCAATCTTCAATACTCAGCTTTAATCATATGACCACAGGCATGACAGCTCTGAAATTTGAGGGTACTATTCCTATCAATCTGGAAAAAGTGAAGACAGTAGTTAATTTCAGTGACCTAGGGACTTTTATCTAAGAAGCACTGAAAAAAGAATCGATTGCCATCATGTCATTTGAAGGTTCGTAACACTGCCATTCCAGTCCCACTGGTATTCCAAAAAGGGTCACCAAAACACAGTGATAGGGTTGACTGATAAAGCCCAAACATAATATCAGGGCATTGGCCTCTGAGTTGAACCTGATGCATCTAATTAATGAAGCTATTGGTCTAACCCCAAAAAGGCCATGGCCTGAAGCAACACAAGCAGCTCCAGTTCCAATTCAGAGCACAGAGACCTAAGGGCTCCAGGAAAGATACACCTAGCTGTGACCTCTTTTACCTCCCACAGAGTTTTTTCCTCTCCTTCCAGATGGGCCTCTCCTAATGGCCCCAAACACCCGGACTTCAGCATTTTGGCCAGCCTGCTACTGCCCCAGAGTCTCGCCCATGCAGGTCCAGGGCAGACAGCATCGGACGCCACTCCCAGGAGCAAATCCAAGAGGATGATAAGTCACCGGGCAGACCCAAAGAGCAAAGGAAAAGTAATCGATGCAGAAGGGGGAGGAGCCAAAGCCACTTTCCATCTGCCTGGGTGGGTGTGGATGGGAGAGACCAGGATGCCCAGCCGTCATCCGTCATCCGCTGCTAACAAATGGCTCTGCCTCATCAGGAAGCCATTAGGAAATGTGCAGCCACCACAGCCCCAAGCTCCCTGGACTGGACTGTCTGCATACAGCTGGAGAAAGCACTATTATCCTGCCCAGATGACACTAGCTCACTGCACAGTGGAGCCTACCAAAGTGAGCCGTCAGAAGAAAGTCTGCGCTTGAGTGGTGAGGGAGGAGGGGCCTTCGAAGACAGGGAGGTGCAGGGCTCGCCCAGGAGTGTGCTCTGAGCCCACGTCATGTCCAGGCTAGACAGCATCCCTCTGTTTAAAAAGAGCTACCAAATGCTAACGGGCACGGGCCTTCTTTTCAGGGTGAAGAAAATGTTCTGGAATTAGATATTGGTGATGGTTGCATCCCTCCTGTGAATGTGCTAAAATGCACTGAACTGTATGCTGTAAAACAGTTAATGTTACGTGAATTATATGTCAATTTTTAAAAGACAATACATTTAAAAACAAGAGAAGGGAGAGAGAGAGAGAGAGAGAGAGAGAGCTGCTGGCCCACCTGCTAGGAGCTCAGCCACGGCAACACCTTGGTGACTGAGAGCCAGGGACCCTTCACACAGTTTCCCTTGGACTGGTGGGAACAAGCACCACTGGTACACAGACAATGGCAAAGCGCTCACAATGGGATGAGAGCTGTGCTTGCGAGTAACACAAAAGGTTTTGTGAGCAGGCTGAGTGGGGGAAGGGCAGGAAGCAGCCCATCATGTTCTGAGCATTGGGCATGAGGGAGAGCAGGGGGTCAAGGAGTCACAGACGGACGATGCCCGTGGCTGATGGCTGGCACTCCTGGGAAGGGAAGGCGGGGAGGGGCTGAGACCTCCCACACCTGCCTCTGTCACATGGAAGCCCTTGTGCAACGGCAGTGGGGCCACCCTCACTGGGAGGCCGTTCCAGAGGCTCAGACACCTGGCATCTGCAACTCCTGGGACCAGTTGTGTGAGGATGAAGAGGAAAGGCCACCGGCTGGAAAGGACAAAGAAAAAACCTCAATCCCCTACCCTAAAGATGCTCCCGGAAGAGACTACCAATGCCGACTCGTTGAGAGCAATATTTCCATTTAGGCATTTGTACATGTAGCTCTCCCTCCTGGAGGTTTCTCTCCCAACCTCTGGGGGGAGACAGAGGAAGGGCAGACAGGACAGCACCTCCAGTGACAAAACCTAAGTTGGGGTGGGGGCGGGCTGGCCGACAGAACTGAGGAAGGTGCAGTCACAACACTGTGACGAAAAGGAATCTTTGGGGGAAATTCTTTTCCAAGAGGGATCATGAGTTTTGTCCCGTAGAATGCCTCAGAGAAGCTCTGCCTGGCTCCCACCTGACTCAGACTGGGCAGGGCTCCACCACCATGAGCATGAGCGCACACACTGCAGGGGCAAACGCCCCAAGCGCACACACCGCGAGCGCATACACCGAGGGGGCGCACACACCGCGAGCGCATACACCAAGGGGGCGCACACTCCGCGAGCGCATACACGGAGGGGGCGCACACACCGCGAGTGCACACTCTGCGAGTGCATACACCGCAAGCGTACACTCCACGAGCGCATACACGGAGGGGACGCACACACCGCGAGCGCATACACCAAGGGGGCGCACACTCCGCGAGTGCATACACCGCAAGCACACACTCCACGAGCGCATACACGGAGGGGGCGCACACACCGCGAGCGCACACTGCGAGTGCATACACCGCAAGCGCACACTCCACGAGCGCATACACGGAGGGGGCGCACACACCGC